>CAFUXE010000011.1:1945066-1959820 GCA_903364295.1 Serranus cabrilla | reverse complement strand
GATGCATGCTGATAAATCAGTCAGTCATCACTGATTCACTGCAGCCGCAATTTATCAGACATTCACTTGACATCTGAAATCCACTGTTAAAGAGACACTGTTCCCGGAATCCATTCTATATTCAACAATTTGTGGAAGAGCTCTTGAATTATTCAATCTTTAAACGTTTTTATTGATATACAGATTCAATTATGTATTGTGTTTCAGTGTCTTTCCTTTGAATTGATCTGTTTTTTCCAACAGTCCTTCAAAGGATTTGATGATATTCCTATCAACAAATTGCCAGGAAATATGGTCTACAAAAGAGGTCACAAAAAAAAATTACATGCAATATAACTTGCTGAATGCACTTTTAAAAAGTATGATACATTGATGTGAAAGCCACTTAAAACTGGACATCTTCATCATGGCAATTAAGAGTTTCTGTGCATCCAGATGCGCAGCTAAAAAAGCCAAGCACAATTATCTCTATGTAAGTGAAAGATGCCACACAGAGAGGCAAGGAGCCACCTCAGTGAGCCTTGTAGGCCATCTGCCATGGCCACACCTAAGAACAACATCTGACAGGCAATTAATAAGAGAGCCTCTTGCTGTGGTGGCCAACCTCTGTGGCATATGTGGCTTTGATGACACTCGTTTGTCTGGCATCATCTTTAACTGGACTGAACAGAAACTAATTATCTAGGGATTTTATTGTTGCACTCTCATATCCAGGTGAGTTTGTTTACTTCAAAGCTCTTCATCTAGAGGAGTAGATGGTTTTTGGGAAATGTGAAACAGGACAGAAGAGTTTTTTTTATGTTTATGCTATATATTCAAAATGCTTTAACTTACATCAGCAGGTGCATCTGCTACACACAATGCATGTAAATGGTTGTTTAAAGATTTTCTATTTTTTTTGCTACAGCATTTAACTGTCTATGGTTGATCTGAAGTCAGACTGGCAGGGTCATATTTATGCAAAGGGGTTTTTGCTTCTTTGTCAAGGTTGTACCAAATAGGCTTATGCGAAGATAAAGCCCTATACAGTATTTATGTCTGGTATCCACACCATCGGAACTGACACGCAAAAGCAAAGTATGGTGTGCATCCGTTCACAGCTGAGCATCTGGTTAACTGATGCAACCTGACACTCGGGTTAGATTAATCCAAGAGCCAGGTGGAAATGTCGGCGCTTGGTTATGGAATGTGGTCAGGCTGAAGGATTCTCAAAGGTTTGGCATGATATCTCCTGAAGAACTTTGGTCAGTGGTGCAAGAGTGATTGATTAAGTCAGCCATCAGTGATGGAGAGTTGTCATCCTGACCAGCTGTGAGAGTTTTGAAAGGTGAAGCTTGTCTTGTCTTCTTGAGTGCATGACAAAGATGTGCAAATATTTGGACTAGTGGCTGCAAGTGTGACAAAATCCAGGCATGCAAGCAACTCTAGCACTATAGGGCAGCCTCTAGCTATCCACAGCATGGAATTATCTTAAAAACTTTCTCTTAACCTGTGCGTAGGTTAAAAAAAAAAAAAAGCTCCACATGTCACTCTTGGTGCACACAGGAGCATTTTTTAGAAGTTTGTGAGCGTAGGTGAGATCCAAGGATATAAGCTGCATGTTTATCATTTAACATGAAAGCACAGGCCACATTTGAGTTCATGTGATAGTCTGTTTAAGTCTTAGCTGCAGTAGGCCAAAGATATATCAAAATAATCTCTATAATGTAGTTTGTAAAGCATTTGATTTTAGTATGCAATAAGGGTTAAAAGTTTATATCTTAGTGTGATGCTACTACTGTTACTTCAAGAAAAAGAAAAAAGGTAAAGTTTGCTGAGCTGCAGGGCTGTTGCACATGGTAGTAGGACAGTGGCTCCAAAGTTAAGGGATTGAATGCCCAAGGGTGAAGCTAATTGGAACACTGGCCAAACCTGGGGCTTCCGGGAAAATACTCTCACTATATCTATAGCTGCAATATCGATATATAGGAGGCCGCCTGTGTACAGCTATGTGATGTGGTGAGAAAAGAAGGGAGGGGGGGGGCACAAAGAGCATTTGGTGGATATCGAAGTGGGAGATGCTTTATTAATGGGAGTTTAGTTTTACATTTCAGTGGGAAAGGAGAAGTACAACATCACTCTGATAGTATCAGTCACTCTTCCAAACCTGTCATCTAAGAACTGCCTCAAATAGCATAAAATTACATCTATCTGATACTCTATGATAAACATTAAACCAGATTGTGTGTGAATAATACTGAATGAAGCCATGTAACCACGGGAAGTTGCTTATCCTGAAGCAATTGAGCCGTTACGTACAGTGCAAATTATAAAACAATCGCTTTATTTACACAGTCTTATAGAATTCTTTTTAGGCAAATACATGGGTCTTTTACAGATGCATAACCACCAGATTGAACACATTGTTCTTGTAATTATATATGTATTAGTGTTTCCAGCAATAGAGAGAATATATACAGTACTGAACTGCAATGATGAACTTCTGTGCAGCTGTGGACCAAAACAGCTTGTATATGAAATTAAGGCTTAATGAAAAATGTGAATCTGAATGTTACCACACTCGCAAATTACATGACCTTAAGAACACACATTATGGTTGGGCAATATATCAAAACTTTCAGACCTATCGCCACCATTCATGTTAGATGAATAAAATGAGGAAAAAAAAACTAAAAAAGAAAACACTGGCAATGTACTCAATCAATTGAGAATATCAGTTCAATCTGTCCAATTGCACAACCCTAATATGTATATTAGATAAATGGTATATTGCTGTTGGTTTGTCCTCAAAGAGAGTAACTGTAACTGGAATAGGGATCTATCTAGAATCAATGCCTCAAAACGTCACCGGATATCCAGGTACACTGAATGTTCATGAACAACAAGGTTGTTATTGATATAGTAAACTCCTTTACTAGTCTTAGTGTAGGGCCACACAGCTGAGTCTTTAAGTTCTTGTCCATTGAATCCATAATGTCAATGTAACAGCACTTCTTGTTCTGGGTGAAAATCAATTGTGAGCACACTGAAACATCTGTTGGTGCAGTGTGACTTTTTTAGGTGAATGAATTACTGCTGAAATGGAGCAGACAACACTTAACAACTGTCCCTCAAAACATAATTATAATTTAAAGTGCCAAAACGTCCAGTACCAGTGCCAACATCACTTTAATGAAGATGGTTCAGACTGTGAAAGGGAGCTATTATTAAAGCCCAAACACTATGCTATTATCAGTTGTGAAGCCATGTTATAAGCTTTTGTTAAATGTCATGATTATCTGTTAAAGTAGTATGTCCAGTGTTGCGAGAGAGGCAGCAAAAATATTCAATTTCTGCTACATTGTTACTCCATTCTGGTTCATCTGTCTTGTGAATTACAGTGGTTTTGATTATGTCTGGACTCACCCAGCCGTGCTGTTGCTCTGATGCATTCTTTAAAGCATTGGCCATATGCTTTTATCTCAAATAACATTCTCTCTGGTGATTGTCAGCTTGCAGTGATTGTTAATAATTGATCAGTAATTGAGATCTCTTTTTAAAATGCTATCCGTTGGGTGTGAATTAACTTAAGCATGAACTAAGCTATTCAAAATATCGCCTCAGCCTTAATAGCTGCAAAAAAAGAGACGGCCAAAAATGTAAATGCTTGCAAAACTCCTTTTTTGGGGGGAAAAAAACTGGTCTCAACAGGTGAGCTGACTGATATCTACCTGTTTCTGGGAGGATATAAACATTGGAAAAGATTCAATATGCAGATGTCCTTATCTCTCTCAAACACTTAAAGCACAAGGCTGAGTGAAGGAAAACAAAATTGCCTTCTTTCCTCAATAAAAATGGCATGCAGAGAAAAACGGCTTTGGAGAAAAATGGCCGCACGTTGGGCTATAACAGCTGAGCTTGACCTCATTTGTATAAACCCACACATGACTGGCACGTGACAGCGTGCTTCTGTAGTTAAAGGAGGATACTTAATGCAGCTCAGCCTTCACAGGCGCTCATTTAGCATTCACAGAACACACACGGTGAAAAGGATTTTGATTTGTAAGCATTTACAGTTAGTCATTAGATATTTTTAGATAAGTGGACGTATAATAGATGAATAATGACTTTCTTAAAATATAATTTGGAAAATAGAAGTAAAATAAGCTCAAGGCACGGCTTAGTCACTTATCAAGCAAAATGTATGGCTTATGTATGCCACTGTGTGAGTCACAAATAGCAGCATTAGTGTAAACTTTTGGCTCAGCACTATTGCAATTTTCTATGATTTATTAATGTGACACTTCTAGAAATGATACACCCTCATGTTCCACACTTTGCTTGACTGATCCAACTTTTGTAACCTTGCAATATCTTTACTCAGTAAACTACCTTTTAATTCCACTTGCTGTCTTTCTGCATTTGAGTCTAAGCAACTGTGGCAGCAACCTGAAGTACTACAACAAGAGGCTAATTTTTAAGACACAAGTAATTTCCTTTAAGGATTTAAAGGATGAAATCATCTATTACAGCAATAAAGATCAAGTAAGTCACTTTTCCATTGGGTAAGCCACACATCTTTTCAGAGAAACACATTCAATACCTGCGAGTGCAGCACTAAGTGGGAAGACAGGCCAACAACAAGCACCGTGTCGATCTATAACTAAAAGAGAGAAGACAGATGACAATCCACAAAGTCCAATTTGTCTTAGAAATGACCAGGTCAAGAACAGGAGTAGACCATATGTGGCACAGAGTTAGAGTGTTATTTTATACATTTGATGTCTGTAAACATTATAACATTATAACATTTAATGTCTGTAAACATGTAACATTTAATGTTGCATATATACAGACACTCCCCATTCAGTTTCTACAGTCTTTTAGACAGTTACGACACAAGATACTTAAAGGTTAGGTTTGCTCTGTGTTTTCCATTGGCCACTGACATCCACTAAATGTGCCTCTGAAGGCAAGCAAATGGAACTATTGTTCTTCATTTCTTCCGGGCAAAACCAGAGATCGATCCAGCGGTCAGGTGACAAGTAGCATTTTTTTTCAAACATGAATGTGTGATTTGACTGGCCAACACAGTACAGATGATGTTGTATTACAATGCTGCAAAAATGTAGCCTGGTTCAACTTTTTTTTTGTTGCCGGAGCACTTTGCATGGGGAACCCAATTTGCAAACACGCTTGTCTTATTTAAATAATTGAGTAGGCTGATGTTAGTCCAAATACAGCATTAAACCATTGCTCGGTAAATGCCCAGGCCTCTTCACTTAGGCTGTCTCCTGCATTTCTAGATACTTTTATGATGACCTTCCAACTAACGAATCAAGATTAATTTGATCATCATGCATAATTGCAGAATCATAATAGTGGTGGACTAATAGAGCAGAAACACTGTGTTAATTACTGCTGCAATAATAATGTTGTAATATATCTATGTGGCTGCCTCAGGCTGGGCATTTTATCTGTTTGGAGGGTGGGAAAGTGTGGAGTCATGCAGTCAGTCACATGGCGGGAACTGCCATCTGGGTGTCACACATGCTGGGTCAGCCACTCCTGTATGGAGTCATGCTTTCTCAGTCTCTGGCTGGGGGGATCCCTGTGAGTCAGCAAATTTACCACGGCACCCCTTGGACCTAAATGGCTTGAGCGAGGCAAGAGGCAGAAGCGGGGCACTCTGGCTACATTGGCTTGAAGCAGCATCCAAGAAGCCAGGCTGGACTGACTTTCCCTTTGGATACCGACATGCACTGCATCTTCTAATCAGCAGGAGCCCAGGCAGAGATAATTGGCAGCAACACAGTGGAATATGATGCTTTCGCTGTGCTTGTTCTATCTCCATAAGAACCTCTCTTTCCTGTCTTTTCAGGACAGTCTTGCCTAATCTTACACACTGGACATTGGGGACAGCCACAGCCAGGACATGGGCCGGGGTGAATAAAATACTTTTTAAATGGTTGTTGTCATTAAAAGCCATCATTGGAATGCCCGATGCAAAAGCAGACAAGGCTCTGCAAAAGCAGGCCAACAGTGAAAACCAAGGCAAAAGAAAGAAGCCAGTAATAGCTGTCCAATAAAGTTATTCTTTGCTACGTTGGTGGTTTGTTTGCTGAGGAAACATGGATGAGGAATAGTGTGGACACTGCCTTTTAAAAGGCTCTGAGGCTATGCACATCAGATACCTTTCAGTAAAATGATATGCACACGGTATGTGTATTATGTAATCTAACGACAAAAAAACAACAACTGCACTGTTGAAGCAGGCTGTATGATTATGTCAGTGGGTCTGGGAATTCCTTGCACAGTGCAGTTTGGCTCAGATTACACAGCATGTAAACATTTCTGGCAAGGCATATGAGTAATCCCATCTCATTAAGCCACTGTTAACAATGCTTGGTCAACTGTGACTTCTCAATGTGCAAATGAATGAGAAAATAACTGGGCTGGAAAACACTTTTCCTTTGTCAGTCCCTTCTCACCTGTGAGCTATATAAACGGGTCAACGTGCATCAAGCAGCCCTTAATGACTCAAATAGATAGAGGAAAACTCTGCAGTGGGGACTAATATGTGACAGCAACTCAGACAACTCTGGTTTTCTAATTGGTGTAGATGTGTGCAGTCCTCTGGAAAAACTTTGTTTAATATGCTGCATAACTGACAATGTCTTTAGGATGTCAATATCTCTAGGTTTATCCTGACTCTTACTCTGCTGGCTAAGAATAATCCATAGTGCTCTAGAGTAAAAGTTCTGAGAGGATCCTTCAGGAATTATAAGATGACGTTCTCCAAAAATACCAGTCCAATTAGAATCCATCACAGTCCTGACCCATTCCTTAAGGATCTCTTTGGAGGACTCCCATTACGCAAAGGACTTCCAAGGGTTGACAAAGAATTGATGGGTAAAGGATTACCCTCCATCCTCTCATATTTTAAACCAATCCCAAATGTGGTAAATTATAGAGGAGTTGCCACTGTAGCAGATATCCTACACTTCCCAAGTGACGAAAACAAAAATTCTATGGAAGCCTGCAGATATGTAAATACTTGAATACTTGAATGCCCAGAGGACTTTCCAAGTGTCTTGCATCTGTGTTTGATGTGAGTAATATTTAAAATTCACCACACCATCATGACTACATGTACATACAACCTCAACCCTGTGACAGCAGAACACTAGTTAAAGTTGCAGACTCTATGCTTTAACTACCATATGGTTGCACTGGGGGCTGCATAGCTCTGATTAGGCCACCATGAAGCAGAGGCTTAAGCATGGGGACTTGGGCTTTTGAATGATTTTGTCACTGTTCTCCATCACTCTCAGTCTGTGCCTCGGGAGATGTGACCTCTGAGGACAGGGGGACTTCACTCCAATATAATTGTTTTTGACAGGCAAGCTCACATTGGTGCTTGCCCCCCGAAACTCTGCTGGCAGTGTGACATTTTTTCGTTGGAATGAACATGTTGTTTGTGAAAACAGAACAACATAGAAGAATTTGTGCTGTTGCTTTGGCAGGGCACACTGCCAACCGATCTCACAGTTTCTCACATCAATTTTACCTTAGGCAAGGCCAGTGTGAGCTTAGCTCTGTAATCTAAAGAGAGCTAATGATAGCATCACAGGGGTGAGTATACACCCCCATCTCTTCTTTCCTCTCTCTCAGTCTCCATCCTTTTTACTCCATCTCATGCTGTTGTTTTAAATCAACAAATATTCAGACAAATTCAGAATAAATTAGACCACACTGTACATTGAAGTGTGGCATATGAAAAACGGACAACTGAATGCATGAAACAAGGTAAAACATGCAAATTTGCTTGTCCTATAATCCAGCAGTGATCACAAGAGGTACTAAAGAGCCGTGGAGTCACGGAACTGCGCCTCTTGAAAAGGGTATGAGCAAGAGAACGGTCAAAATAATTCCAGTTTCCCAGAATAATACAATGACTCATAACTATCACCTTACTTCTGTGTGAACCAAAGTGAATATCAGATACAAAGCACTGAGCATTGCTTCACCCACTCAACTTTTATTTATATTGCATACTTGGCAGAATTCCAGCAACGTATTTTTGCCCAATCTAATATGGAGCCAAATAAGGCTTAAATAGTGGAATTCCATTTTGCTCATCCTCAGTAGATTTCATTGGTATTTTATTATGATGCCTTCAATATCACTTTGTCAGTCCACTTTATACATTTAGTCAGACTGTGAGCTACACTGATCGTTATGACAATTACAATCTATTAATGTGTGGGCTTTAACCCTACGCCCATAGTGATTAGTGAAAGAATTCCAAATACAACTGTGAAATTTGTATAAGAAAGGTGCATCCATGTTAATGTATCCATGCAGGATACAGTATGTACTTATGTAATAGGGAATTCTATATATATCACACAGTTACATGGACATTGGAAGAGCTCAGAAAGCTCTGCACTGATTGTATTTCATCCAGTGGAATAGCTTTATAAATTGTTTTTGCATGTGTGCAAAGCATGTCAGTACAGTATGATGTGAGTAATTCTTTTTTGTTATTTTGCCCTAACTGAAACTGGAAAAGAGCAGAAACCACACAATAGTCAATCAACAGGTGACACCATGGATCTTGGGGAGCTCTGGTAATGAAATGTTCACAAGTCATGACACATTCACAAAAGGTCAAGAACACTTTAGTAATGCTGCTCTCCTGCATAGAGAGCACAACCTTGGGCGATCGATAGAAAGGTTACATCAACCACCCTACACCAATGGATGATCTGACACAAGTGGTACAAGTCTAGCCTTAGATTTGAGCATTTTTGGTTGTGAGTTTATAAGTCAAAAGCTGTAGCACTATATTAAACTGATTTGACATGATTTGTAAACTAAAATAAAATAAGGAATAAAGCTGATTAACATCGATTTGCTTTGCCTGCCTCTTCATTCTCACAGACTTACCGCAGGTAACTCTCACAAACTCTGTGCACATAGGAAACATATCTATGTCCAGAATAAAAATGAAGAAAAACAAAGTCTAAAAATACCACACTACATTCACTCCACACAGAATGATTCTATTGCAGAGCAGTGTGTGTGAATAAGATGAGGCAAGTCAGAGACATTATGATGAAATTCCAATGTTATTTAAAAGTTGAATGTTTTACTTCACAGTTAGTCTTTTTAATGTAGGCCCCAGCAAGCAACACAGTAAGCAAGCAGGAGGGTCAACAAACTTAAATCTGACATCAATGCAACCATCTTTATCCGTTTTATTTTCCTTGCAGAGCACTCAGCTTGAAAGGCAAACAGATCGGCTTCAGGATCATGCTACTACAAACACAAAAAAATGCTCCCTAGTAACTAAACTCAGCAAAGCTTTCCTTCACTAACACCTTTTTATAAGTGACCAACTTCCTGACAGGAAGGACAGTATGTAAGACAGAGTTGGAGGGAAGTGCCTGCTGTAAACTACCATCAATCAAAGAGGAGGAGAGCTGGCAAGGTTGCTGCTGACCCCACACACCTCAGCGCCGTCCTCGTCACCAAACTGCCATCTCAAAGTCAGTACAGGTCAATTGCCACCTGGACTATGTGGAATATCTGCAGCCTCTTTCCTGAACCTACCACTCCACCTCCAAAACAAACCTGACCGTTTACACACCCTTTCATCAACCCAACACAACTGTTTGTTTTTAAAAATCTTCAAATTGGTGGTGTCATCCCATTTTACACTTGTTGTGCCGGACCAAAAGAATTGCTGTATTTTATGCACAGAGTTCGCACTTGAAGTTAGTATTTCTATTTAAGAGCCACTAATGTTCCTGATATTGTCAGGTGATGTTATGGTTAAAAATAAAAGGTCAGCAGTAGATGTAATATAGAAGTGGTATGCATCTTCTGAAAGAAAGAAATCCTGAATATGCATTTGAGATGCAGCTCAACATTATGTGTCAAGATTTTCAAGTAAAAACTGAGAACAGTTATTTAATCAAAAATATAAACAAAACAGCACAAGCCCACAAGTATGCATCCACTTGGACGTTTTTGGGCGCTTCACAATGGACAGCACATTGATACTTTGCCCCTTGGATAATAACAAAAAAGGGCAAATGTGATACATTAGGTGTTTAAGATGGGGTGTACAGTGGCTGCAAATAATGCACAATTCACTGTGTTATCAGCAGCTTTATCTTTTTTGCCCCTCAGTATGACCAGCCCATATGTTGTCAAGGCCAGTGATCAGGCCATCATATCATCATGATGTTGAGAACATGTGATTTCAGTAACGCTGTGAGTAATGAATCGGCGTGGGCAGCCTACATAGGCACAGATACATTTTCTACTGGGTAATGCGTCGTCATTCTTTACTAATATCCAATCCCTTCAACGCCATGTCCCCTGACCCATGGTGTTAAACACAGGCCACGTCTGCAACAGGTGAACCGCCACTGAATGTTCTGACATAAACTGAAGGAGTATAACATTCCTTCTCTAACAGCAACATCAAAAAACTGCAACTGCTGTCCTCCTGAGCCAAATCTGCTGAAAGACCAATTCAAGGCACCTCTAGGCAGCTGTACAGCTGTGGATGGAGGATATGTCAGGAAGTTCACCAGTGATGGTGTCAGTTCAGTTTCTCGTTTCCCCAAAGGGACTTTCTCTCTGTGGACAGCTGCTCCTGAGCTCAAGGGTTGCCCCAAACTGGGACAATTATTGGTACAAATGGATCTCTGAGCAACATTAATGGAATCCCAACTGTTTGCCCTGCTGCACAGAGCTCACACTAGTCATCACCAACTATTCCTCTGAACCAACTAAAATATTGTCCTGAACTGGCTTAAACCTGAACCATGTGCAGAGTGAATATAGAATATGGAATATAAGCAGCAGTATAGCATGCTCAAATTAGAGAACATTAGCATGCTAAATAATGCCAACCAGGACTACAATGCAGCACAAAACAAGTTTTTTCTTATAAGTGGTGAGAAGGGTGTTACAGACCAACAGTTGGTAAACACAAGGTTGCCTGAGCCTACCTGTAGCCTTATAAACCTTTGAAAGTTGCCAGCTACAACATCTGACATATGCCACAAGACTACTGAAATGTACTCAATCGAAAAGTTAAATCATGCGAGTGGGCACCATGTCCACACAATGAGGTCAGCTCTTCACAAAAATTCCTTCATTCAAGTATTTCTCATAGAAAGTCATCACGCTGCATCTAAGTCAAACATGATAGCAAGAGATGCCTGATATGAATTAAAAAAATTCAATACCTGCTTTTAATGACCCAATATCTTAAATATAAAATGTATATTTGCAAAAGATGTCCATAACTTGTTGTTTATGCACACGAGAGGCTAACATGTAATGAGCACAGATGAATGATTTAATATTCAATAGCTCTGACACAACCAAAACGAACTATTGTTGACAAAACAAAGTACAGTTTGGACTTAAAATTATTTTTTTCAATTTCAATACTTTTCTTCTTTTCTACTAAAGTACATTAAACAACTATATAAAGCCAAATATTGGCTGAGCACTGTGCTTAAGAATTCAAATTAAATGCTTTAACATAATCTGTCAAATCAAACATTCCAATGTATTAAGTACTATTCAAAAATAGTGGGCTTTCATAGAATTGAAAGCCAGTGTTTGAAGATAAAACACAATGTACACATATATTTGAGGGTTATGACTGATAAAGAAGTTGAAATGGTGTGGGGGACGAAGTTCATGACAGCAATATGCATTTGTATAGGCTGATAAATATCATGTATCCATAATTTAGAGCATAAATTTAAAACATTCCCAAACAAGTCAGCAGTCTTACCGTAAATCATGTCTTCTCGCCAGTTATTTTGCTTGCGGAGTTCACTTCCTGACGTTCTAAACCAGCGCCGTCTCTCCCTGCGCCAAACTTCATACTCTAAACTATACATTTTGAAAACTGACTAGCCTAGCTTCCTCGGGTCCGCGCATGAAGGAAAATTCGCAGGTTCCGTAGAATATTTCTTCAAAAACGGAGTTTCTCGGCAGGAGTCCAACACGTTTCAAAAAGCGCACACCTGGAAGCTCTTCAGGGCCTAATTAAACTCATGGCCTGTGTCGGCTACTGGATATGTCACGTGACCACGCGCACCTGATAAACAACTTCCCTCCCACCCATCTCACCTATAAAGTGAGCAGCAGTATATGTGCACTAATAAGGTGATTCATTCCCTTCATATCCTCCAGAAAGCCTCTGAATATGACTAAACAGGACATTTGTAACTTCTGTAACGAATGCTTGAAAGCAGACCAAAATTTTCCAACTGCAACAAGAAACTGGTCTAATACTGTAATGTATTAATCTTACATCTGCAGTGACTGTAATAAGGTAATGTGCTTGTAAATTACGATTAAGAATATTATAAATCTTTGAGTCATTCACAAATGTATCCACCTTAAAGGGAGACACTACAGATTGTTTTTTTTTTGTTTTTTTAGATATCACCATGAAACATCCCCAGTTCATTTACATTTAGATAACATCAATTTTCTTAAACTGTATGTTAAGATAATGCAAATGAGGTGTGAAGTAATTAAATGTGCACTAATTTGCATATATTTCCAGGACATAAATCTGAAAATTAGATAAAGCAAATTTCAAGTTATTTTATTTTGTTGGCCCAAAACATGTGCATCCCAGTGCATAAAAAAATTATATATATATCTATATTTGCAAAACTATTCAATCTTCACCCTCCACATTAAATATCTTGAATTGGTGTATAATATTCTACCTGCATTGTATGTATATGAAACTTAATTAGCAAGTGTTCTCCAACCCTGGCTAACTCTATCAACACTGTATGGATGGTGAAAGGAATACTCAACCAAACACCAGCATTTTGAAAAGTTTGTACTTTGTTCATTCACAGAGGACAGCAGTTGTAGTCAGCTTGGATTCACATGAGTTACAATGGATTCCATTGCTGACCCAGTTTCATGGCAAAAAAAGGCAACATGTTCTTTGGAACTTTGCAAACCATTCCTGCAGCATAATCCATATCCCCACCGTCTGTCCATATGCTCAGTGTGCTCCAAATAGTCACTTTAGAAGTAACTGGAACATACATATATGTAAATGAACATCAATATAATTGCCTGTGGTCATAATTCCAATCCAACAGACCGTTTTCACAGCAGACATTATGACTTGTTATGGTAGGAGAAGCACAGGTGTTACTAATAACATTAGCAGGGATTCTATTTAAGGGTCCCATTTGACAGCCAATGAGCCAGCACGCACAGTTGTGGGACGGTAAAACTCAAGCAGCAAAATGGAATTCAGCAGTAAAAAAAGGGGAAAAACCTAAAATGTCAGAGACTTGGATTTTTCAAACAACAATTGACGACTATCAGATATACAGTGAAAAGCACAGTCCAAAACTGTAAACAAATCACATAGCACATTAGCAGTCCTGTCACAATGTATGCATCAAACCCTCCATAGCATTAACCTGAGCTCACAACTGACACAAATTGTGCAAAAAACATAACCTAGAATGGATAAATTAATACAATCAAGAAGAACCTGCAGAAACATGTTGAATGTATTGTTTCTAATTTTTACATCTGACCTGTTGTAGGTCAAAATAAAATACTTTAAAAAATACTTCATTCATGTTAATGCATGCACTTGTTGGTATGATTTCACTGGTAAATGAAGCACTCAAATACTTACATATGCAAAAGTAGAACCAAATGTCATTTACTTCTCAACCCTGTCATCAGTGCTCACTTTAAAATTGTTCCTTTCTTTTTACTTCTTGTGTCCCTTGTCCCTACTTGTCCCATGTAGCCTAAAATGTACTGTGGTTTCTAAAAAGGCACTATATAAACTCAAGTTTCTATTATTATTATTATTATTATTTTTATTATTATTATTATTATTACTATTATTATTATTACTAAGAAAAGGTATGCAAGTATTTGCAAAAAGCACTCAAACTATCATAATTCAGAAAGGTGCCTGGGGAGTATAATTATACACTGTGCTATACTTTAGGCCCATTATTATTATTGCTGATGCATGAACATTTTACAATTGCTCTGGTCAGAGCAGATCTAATTTTAAACCTTTTTCTATTCTGCTGCATACTTCAATATAGGTGAGTAAAAACAACAACATTTCACTCTGAATTATAGTAAAGTAGAAATAAAAAAAATGGAATAAAACAGAAATACTCAAGTAAATTTGAAGTACAACTAAAATGTGTACTTAAGAGTATTCAAGTAAATGTAATTAGTTACATTCGACCAATGTATGATTTAGGCTGTAAAGGCTTTAGAGCTTTGGTGAAAGAAATATTCAGATTTCCTACCAAAGTAAAAGTACCAGGACCACACTGTGAAATTACTTCACTACCAGTAAAAGTACTGCATAACTAAAGATATATTGTTAAGTGGTTTAACATACAATTCACATGAACTAATAATTGCCGTTTGATCTCATTTTGAATTGATAATGTTTTTCACATTACATTTTGATGTGATAAGTAACTAAATGTAGTGGAGTAAAAAGTACAACATTTGCCTCTAAAAAGTAGTGGCGTATAAAGTATAAATGGAAATGCTAAAGTAAAGTACCTCAAAATTGTACTTAAGTACAGTACTTGAGTTGATGTACTTAGTTACATCACCACTGCTTAAGTGAGCTACCATAGAGCCACCAGTGTGCAAGCTGCCACTTGCAGACAGTGATAAATAATGACAATATCTGTATTTATCGCA
>CAFUXE010000011.1:1929540-1943806 GCA_903364295.1 Serranus cabrilla | reverse complement strand
CCGTTTCTGGGATATTGTGTGTTGTGGGACGTGCTGAGAAAGTTTGCTTAAATGTTTGGTCCTGAAAGCCGAGGAGGTGTGAATGTCTTTAAACGTATGTGCGCGTGCGTGCGCGTGCGTGCCCAAGTGCTCCTGACTCAGTTGTTGTAGACGGTGGGTGGGCTGTGACTCACTCAGTTTACCCATTTTGCTGCTGTTATCTGACAGGCTTTGATGTCAGATTTGACCGGTGATTGACAGTGGATCATGCGCAGTAGTGTGTCAGCAGAGGCCCATGTTTTTTTCCCTCCCTCCATCACTGCCAGCTATTTTTGGAAGTTACCAACTACCATGACTTATACAAGCCTTTCTTTGTGTTAAAGAATATTTGTCAAAGTACTACTGACAAGTGATTCATATATAGCCAATTACCCGTGATTTGCAGTCATACTTTGCTGCTTGAGGAAAAAAAAAAAAAAACACTCTAAAAGGCAAAGATAATGAAGTGAAAAGTTTGTGCGCCTCAGTATTTTGTAACAAGCAAAGCTGTGGAGAAGCAATCGCAAATGAGGGCAAGGACAGCTCACGCAGCCGGTAGATGTGTCTTCCCTGGCTAGAGTAGAGTGACAGAGGGCTAAGTGAGCATGACCATCGAGGAGAGGTAATAGCATTACGGTCTGCCAGTCATGAGGCGGTGCAAGAGATAGGCTACTGTTGCATTTCAAGAAGAACTAAATGGGAAGCACACAAGGACATGACATGAGGGCACTTAAAAAAAGAAAGAAATCTAACACCTGAGAACACCCTCACATGGCTCCATAGTACACTTTAGCTTGGGTTTAGCTATGGTAATCAACATGGGTTATTTAGTTGTTTTGTGCTGTGAGGTCAGCGTTATCGAGATGGGGATATTCTTTTTGAACTGTCAGGGAGGCTGGATTTAGAATTACTTCATTAATGTCTCCCTGGGGTGAGAGATTTGCTGATGCTAAGCTTATTAGGCCTAATCTATTCATCTATCTATCTATCTATCTATTGCTTAGATTTACAAGGCACTAAGGAATATAGAAGCACTGTGGACATCACAGAAAATCGAGTTGTGTACCTGTGATAAACAATGAATACATAAATAAATAGAATACTGCCAGCACCAATGTGAAAATAAACAAGTCCAGCAGGAACACCAACAGGAGACCCATGCACATCCTCTTCCTTTTCAAAGTACTATTGCTTGCACAACAAATTGCAACATGACGAAATGTTGAAACACAGCAGTCCTTTAGGCTAGTTATCCCTGTGTGTAAAGACAGGTTTGAGCACAAAAGTGGATTTGAATCATTTGCTGTCAGGCAGTGCATTTTCTTTGCAAAGCTTTCAAGGATTAGTCCCAGGTAAGAACGTCCCCTGCCATCCTTTACCCAGCAGCGCTTCCATTTTATAAACTGGCAACATTTCGCAATTTTCCTTCCTTCGTCTTCCTTTTGAGTGATGCTCCCAAAACTACTCGCCAGGCCCGCATCAATCACTGCTGGATGGGATTTGAGCAACAGCTAGAAGTAGTAAGCGGGGGAGACAGGTCTGCTTTCTCACAGTTGCACAAGCTCCTCCACAGTGACCCCGAGTGCTGGAGCCAGCAGTGCCAGTTAGGCAGCTGCATTTCTGCAAATCTTTTCTCCCATTAATTATGCTTTAACATAAGTTGCTCTAGTGTGGCTGTGTTGACAACACACCCACATTACCTCTGCCTGCTGCACCTCCCTGGAGAGAAACAGGAGTAAGCTGTAATTATGGTTTATAAACTTCATCCAGGTGACATAATCGGGGCATGGCTGAGATGGCAAGGGGCTGTCATAACAGCTGCTAATGAATTTATAGCTGTTTTTTTTTCTTTTGCATTGCACATTTCTCACACTGTGCAGAGACATGTTTTTTGGATGTCGCACAATGCATGCAGGTAAACTTGTTGAAAATATATCACTATATTGACACACATATAATAATATATAAAGGAACCCAGCATGAGAAGAGACTAAATATTGTCCAATTCGCAGCAAAAAAAAGGTGAATTCAGTCCACCTATGGAAGAGCAGCAGATATATATTATCCCTGTGTTTTTACTGTGAGGTACACCTTGATTGCGGTCCAAGGCTCGGCAAGCCAAGTAGCCGACTCCCAGGGGCCGTTTTATAATGAGGATGCGCTGTCAGATAATTAGATACACCTGACGCAGGCGTTTTCAGGAAAATTTGATTCATCCCAAAATAAAATGTCTGTGCCTGCCAACATGAAAGCAGAAAAAATATCCCGCTGTCACATTGCCTCTCCTCTCATGGTGGCAATGTTTTATTTATTTATCCACATCTTAATGCTCTTGGATGAGGCAGGCTTCATTTTGTGCTAGCTGATGCATTAGCTGCCAAAGTTTCTCATCTCTTTCTCATCCCATGCAGCCAAGGGAATCTTGGCTGCATGGCACAATATACCATCTCATTCGGATTCAAACACAGTGGTATTGCAATACATATCACTCCTCAGAAAGCTGACATATGCATCACATAACAGTAGATGTGGCCAGCCACGTGTGAACAGCACAGGTGTGATGACGACATGACAGGTGTTCCCTGATGACGGGTCAATAAAAAAATGAAATGTTTGGTGATTTAGAATTTGGAGGATGCACATGCAGCACATCAGCTCTTTCATGCAAATATAGTATGCAAGCGATGAATGATTAATTGAATTCACTTCAACACCCATACCTAAGCACGCAGACACATATTTATACACAAGCCCACGCACGCAAACACAATCTTAAATAATGCTTTTTTTCTCAGCTGTTGATTAGAAAATGCTGTGTGAGATGAAACCCTCTCACCTGTGCTGTTTATTTATCAGCCACATGGCTCCAGTCATAAATCAGACTCTCATTAAGTTGTTTAACAACAACTTTTGCCGTCTGCTGGGGACATCAGTGCTATTAAGCCTGATGTATGTGTTACAGTAGGAAGGTGAACCATTGCAGGTTGTGTATGCTATCTAATTAAGAAGGTTTGTTTTTCTATATTTTTACTACAGATGTTAAGGTTGCGGGAAACAAATAAGTGACAGCTGCAAGGCCTTGATAAATTGAAGCAAGTCGATGACGAGAAAAATATGAGTCAGTTTAATTAATACTTTTTTAAGGAACAATTTAAGGCAAGGCTAACTTTTGCCTTTTTCCTGTGAGGTAGTTAGTGGATTAGCGTAAAGACTAAAACAGAGCATCAACACTAGGCCAAGAAATAGCAAATTGTTTTATTTATATATGTATATATATATATATATATATAAACATTAGCAACATTAAGATATCGCCCATACCAATAAAATTTTTATTTGTAACAGAAAGAAGGTGTTATTTTAACTTTCGAAAGTCAAATAGTTTTGCTCTGAATGTGCTCCCTGAAATAACTGCTACTAAGTAGCAATTACTAGTGGCTATGAAAAAAGCATGTAAGAGACGCGTAACACATCTCTACATCATAAGTCAGGCTTGTTACACGATTAAGAGACTTTGTTTATGTGACATCAACCAATTAAACAATGTCACAAAGTGTTTTTCTTGTAGCTTTGTGCCTCTGAAAGCTAACCAAGTACTTTGGTTGCCTAAAACTAACCAAATAGTACTGTTTTAAAATGGTCATGTGGCCGTGGCGTTAACATGTTTAAAACAACCGAATCTGCAACCTACATGACAGAATACACCTTTGTCACTCCCTCCCACAATGACCCATATAAGCATTTTGCTGCTCACAGTACAGAGTGGAGCAGAGCGTTCTAAAAATTACACACACGTCAATTTAGGCTACAAAACTACTGACCAGGGTTTAGGGAAACCAGTTTCAATCACATCGTCTACTTTTGTTTTCACATCAAACCTCGTTTTCCTTGGTGCAGGTCCGATGTCCCATCCACCACCCATCCCTCCCGCCCCAGGGGTGAATTCTGCTATTTAAACTCCACATCGCGTCAATCATTACTACTGCTTCCACAAGATGGCAGCGGAGAACAGTCTAAAACTCAATACGTTGTATTTTGCTGCCTTTTCAAACTGCGACATGCTATCTTTTTATTACATAAAAAGAATGAACCCAATGTAATTTTAAGAGTTATTGACAAATGACCAATTCTATTGTTTAGGAATGAGGCAATGTTGTGGTTTTGCTTAGCGTTAAAAAAAAAAATCATCTTTTAAAAAAAATCTAAATCGCAATACAGACGAGCAAAATCCAAAATGCATGAAGCTGGCACAATACGTGTCAAAATATAATTCTAAATTAAGTATTGTGGTGTTGCAGATATGTCCCGGCAAAACAATCTTATTCTACAGAACTAGGAAAAAAATCTTTGCTTGGTCAAGATCCTTTTCTCAATGAAAATGAGAATGATGCAAAAATGCAAAAAAAATGCAAAGATGCATTGCAATATCAGTGAAAATAATCAAAATGACTCTCACTTTAAAGTGAGTAAATAAGAAGTGCAATATTGACCTGTACCCAAATCATTATTGGCTTAAGTTTACAACAAATCCATCAAAAGTATATATTCCAATATCAGGATGAAAATAAAGACAGAACGAGAGAGAGAGAGAGATCTCTTCACAAAGAACGTCGGAGGCAGAGCCAGACCGCAACAGCTGTGTACTGTACAGTACATGTGATGTCAGTTTGATCACATCATTTGATCTGAAGCATATTTTCTCCTTGTGAGCCATCAGTCAACAAGGCTTCATGGCCTTGCTCGCATCACTGGTGATGCAGTCAAAGAAATTCAGCTCAGAGCAAGTGTCACAATATTTCATGATTGCCAATTGTGTGGTTCAAATTGTCATTCTAAGTCTGCACAGCATTCAAAGCAATACCGCGGGGCAAATGCAATAATATTTGACCTATACAAATGAAATTCTGTTACATTTAAATATATATCGCTATGACATTTGAATGAATTAGGATGTTGGTGCGCGGCGCAGTCGCCTTGCTGAGTGTACACTCGCATGGATAGCTGAAGTTGAATCAGTGTTGATTGCATTAGCGTGCTGCTTTTAGCCGTGCTTTGCTGTGTGTACCTTGAAGCCATGACAAAGTGACCAAAAATATGGCTGTACTCTATAATACTCTATTATTCCCTGTGACCTAAGTTCACTCTCACAGCAGCAGGAGTTCTAACCCAGGCTCACTGATGCATGATTTGAAATTCATCTCAGCAGTGAAGGCTGTGGTGGATGTTTCCCTCCTCTGCTTGACTTACTGTATTGTTATTGCCTAAAGAAAACCTGCGTCCATATTTGAAAAACAAAAAACAAAAAAATAAAACAACATAGCTTTCTCTTTGCTTTAACATGACAGGAACTCACAAAAGTGATGGATACTGACAAAAGACAAAGACAAGAGGAGAATGTTATGGATGTGCTGCCCTGAGTCAGAATTCCTGCTTGGGCCGGATTCAATAGCATGAACATCTGTACAGTAGACTACAGCAGTAACTACAGCTTTAAATCTTTTATAAAGCGGAATTAAAAGCTATAAGAATCATAGAAACATAAATATTCATTAGCTACAAAAGTGCAGTTACACTGGATTGCAGTAGGCTGCACAGGCGTTCATGATATCATCTTGCATGTTAGCACAGCTTGCTGGTTCTTTTGATGTGATAAGTTCAGATAATGTGATAAGTTCAGATAATGATTTGCTCCTAAAGAGCAAATGCAAACATCATCTTACACCTGACCTACATGTAAGCCACATGTACTGCACCATGCATGCTTTTGCTGTGATATTACTCTGCTATCCGGCTGCCCTGAAAGATTTAAGAGGGCACTGGTATGTTGAGTGTTGGCATTAGAGTCTGCTGGGACAAGGAGGCAAAGAAGAAAACAGAGAGGAATAATGCAGGCAAGCTGGAGCCAGGGTACTCTGCACAGTTCGATGCTGCTGCTTCTAACCGACATGAACAAGAGAAATCAATTAGACCTACTCGGTTGCTATCCAAGGGACTTCCACCATGGGAAAGGGTAGAGCGAATCAAAGCGTTTGGAAAAAACAAAAAAGAAAGTAGCAGTAGAGGAAAGTGAACTCGAGTGGCGGGTTTGTTGTATTCTTTGTCAGATCAGCCGCCTCTGACCTCAAGATAACATTCATTCTTTCTCCATCCCAGGCATGCTTATAATTCCAGACACCTTCCCATCTCTTTTTTAACACTGATGCAAAGCCGTCTCTCTTACTGTCCTTTCAGGTCAGTAATGAGAAAAAAAGGAAGGCTGGCAGAAATATTCCTTACAAGAGTATTTTGATGAAGCCTGAGCTTAGTTTTACCTGCGGATGCAGCAATCTCTGTTTTCCCAGCAGCTTTTAGATTCACACTATTATGTTTATATTCATACCTTAGAGCAGTCACTTGGAGGTCACGGTGAACAACATCTCTTTTCCAAGTCATAATGGGCACCGGAGTTTTGTTTTTCTGAAAAGGAAAGAGCACACAAGTTGGACTGTGAGGGTGTTATACACTTTTAAAAGTTGTATTTAGCGTTAGAAAACTCTATTTGGTTTTATAGAAAACTCTCTAAGGTCCCTGTAGATTAAAAAATGATTTTTCATATTGAATAAGAGACAGTCCAACTATTGTGGTAGGATCAGTGAGGCTAGTATCCACAGCATATCATTTATTAATGGTATTTTACAGCCAGCTAAAGTAGAGTCACACTGTAATTTAAAAATATATGCAGTACTACAGTAAATGTAGAGATCATCTGAATCCTGCTTCAAAAATGAGCTGGATACACATTTAAATGGATTTCCCGAAAACCATGACAAAATTCTTATGCATAACTGGCAGAGATGAACGGAGCAGATAAGGGAATTGATGTGTGATGCATTTTTCATTGAATGGGGTAGAGCTCTGTACTGTAAACACTGAGGTTGAGAGTGCATAGCATAGATTTCACTGGACCCAGAGGCCTCATCGCCTTTGATCAGACTGAAAGAGGACACTTTTTGATCAAGCCCTACTTTGGACTTTGGACATTTAAATCAAACCCCTGACAGGCTCATTGGCTCTGAGGCTGTGGAGATAGGCTGTAATCTCTACACATAGGAGAGAGTGGACACCCCTCAAAGTGTGCTACAGTCTATTATATTGAACATTTTGAAATCCTTCCCCTTTCTCCTGATGAATATCTAGCAGTTTGTTAGGCGAGGTATAATACACAGTGGAAATTCAATTTGACAAAGAAAGACCTGCCTCATGGAGTCTTTGAATGGATCTAATCGCATAAAATCTGCAATATAATAGACCTGGAAGGATTAATGAAAAGAAATCCATAACTTTTTTTTGTTGGTGTAGCTTTTTATGAATATATCTGCTATGGAGGAAACTAGGGCAGCTTGATTATAGCAAAAATCACTCTGGTCAATACTAAGATCAGAATTATTTACAATGAATACTCACTGACTTTGAAAGCATGTAATTATTTAACTTTTTTTTTAAAAATTTTATTGAACTTTAATAATAATAATGATAATACTATGTTGTCATGTCCGTACACTTCCACAGTTTTACTAAGAACAATAAACGATTTGGTAAACTGTATCCAGCAGATTCTACTCAGCAATGAGGGGGAAAGCTCACTGCTGCAACGGCAGGGTGTGCTGGATTTATAACACAAGACAAAATGAGAGCACCATTGCGGAATAGAATGCAGCACAATAATCATATTATCTCGATTATCTTGGTTTCATACACATAGGAAGTCTAAATAGTAGTTGAAAAAAAAATTCAATTAAACGCACAGCCTGAGAGGAAACGGGCATGACAGAGATGTAAAACTAAAGTGGAAATTCAAATTAAAACAAACAAACAAAAATAATCATGTGCAGATAAAATAATGAGAATTTTAACTGCACAAGCCTAGGAAGTTGTGTTCCATCTATAATCCTGTGTGTGCAGTTAGCTCAGTCCCCTGACAGAGCACACATGTAAACACAGCACCCCCACCTCCCACTCAGCCCTGCTGTAGGTTTGGCTGTGGGTGCTCGGCAGATCCCTCGGCATCATGAGAGAATAACAATGAGGGTTTTGGGAGGGATCAGTTCCCCAGCACACAGCCATACTGGGTAGGGTTTATGTAAGACCCTGGCTTCCTGAGCGCTCTGCCAGTGTAAGATGACAAACAAATGGTACCAAGGAGTACTGACTTGCCAAAGGGGAGGATTGCATCTCTTCACGCTACCCCCACTGCTTCATCCTCCCTTTACACAAACACCCTCCTTCTGTTCACGCACAAGCCTGGTTATGTGTCGTGGCTTGTGATACCAGGTCTCATGTGTATCCATGCAAGTTGATGTGTGTTTTCACATCATTTGTTGGCTCTGCAGTAGCGTCGCCCACTTTGAAGCCAACCCCTTTCCCTTCTCCTTCTCTTCCTCCCTTTGTTTTCCCCTTCATATGTTCCAATGAAAGAAGGCTGGGATCTGTCAAAATCTATCCTTTCTTCTGTCGAGCTTGTCAACTTTTTTTTAGGTGGGCTGCCACGGAAATTCACTCAGCCCTGACACCCCAGTGGTTCTCAAAATGTCAAAACAGGTAGAAGCTAATAAGATGAAGTGTTGTCTTCTCTTGATACAATTTATGTGTTCCCATCAGCATTTTATGTGTTCACCATCATGATGCAATGTTTCTGACGATGTGATTCACGTCATAGTTATACAGCAGCCTGTAGAGGATCTTAATTAAATTAAGTCATTAATTATTAAAGCTTCATAAATAGAACAAGGTCTACTTAAAAGCATATCATGTAACATTTCTGCATTAAAATGTATAGAATCGACTATACAGATGCATACCTAATTATATATATATTGTTGGGTTGTGTAGTTATATATCCCAAATGTTTCAACAATATTCAAACCAAGATGACTATGTAATTTTAATCAAGGATATGGTCCGTGTCATTTGGAAGGCGTTGCCTGTCAATGGCGTCATATTGCCTTTGTCTATGTGTCAGCTGTGTGGTTGCCTGCCAGTAACTGTCATATATTGACTTTTTATCCAGTTTACAGCCACATTTCTGCAACACACTTTTTAGATCTTAGCCATGTGTCACTATATATTTTAACTGGATGAAGGATTTCTTTCATTTGATGCCTGGATCTTAAGTTACCACAGAAATGAGCACGTTCACAGCAGCTCTGCTCCAGCCTCTTTGCAGACGTGCCAAACAGCAAAGGAGAAACACTGATTTTTAAGGTGAAACTGCTTTATTCAGCGTTTTTAGTGGTTTTAATCAGCAGGCCCATTTGTTTTGGAGAGGAGGAGACCTGTGAGGATTATTCTGCTCCTGTTTAAAACCTCATGAATGTCTGGTTGTTAAGTTATAAGAGAAACCAGCTGAGAAAATGATAGGAGCAGCTTGACTCCAGAAGTCAGAGGTTGTAGAGCCCCTTGATTTTTAACCTGGACCACTAAAAATATCCAATCATCTCATATGTAGGCTCACTGCAACAAAATGGGAACCAGCTACTGATAAGATGAGGCAGACAATCCCTTGGTACTAGGTGTATTTTTAGAGGTAAAAGTGTCTAGTGCACTGTGTGTGCTGTCTAAATTTTGCAACAGAAGGCAAACAAGTCTGTGCTGTTTTAATTTGCTACACCTGGACGTTATTATTTGGAAAAAAAGTGTCAGAAGTGGTAGATACTTAAAAACTAACCAGATCTGTACTTAATAGTAAGTCAACAGATGCTGCTCAAAGTTGATTTTGGAAATGTCCCAGATGACAGAAAGAACTGACATGGAGGGAAGGGTAGCTTCTCAATCATTTCCCTCCCCAGACACTACGAGGGAGAAATATTGGATACAGTGTCTTCTGACATGCAGCAGTCCAGAGCAACGTCTCCCTGTATTCCTGCATAGCACCGAAATACACCATAGATAACATTAGGATCCATTGAGTTAGGAGTAAGGGGAAAATCGATGTAAGGTGAAAATTAAATTTGGCCGAGTGAGCCTTTAGGCAAAGTGCAATTTGAAAACACATCTTTTATATTCCCCCGGGTGTCTGAGGGGTGGGCAGGAGATGGACGGTGGGTCTAACCATCATGGAAAAAGGCAGAGGTATGCTGTGAGGGAAAGGGAAACACCTCATCTCACTCCTAATGTGCCTCCCCTTTGATTGTCTAATTCGGTTAGGGCCGTGCGTCTGTTATCGGATCATATCAAAGGTCAGAGGCGTCCTGTAGACAAATCAATCTCCCCGTCTGAGGAGGCGCACAGGAAGCATGGATTGAGGGAGAGCCGATCCATCTAGTGGGCCCAGAATGAAGGTGGGTGAGGAGAAAGAGAAGTGGGGGCAAGAAAAATAATGGCATCTGCTGCTCAGAGAGAAGTGGGCGAGGAAGGTGAGATTGAACTGTTGACTTGGGGAATGCGATATGCTCAGAGTGAAAAAGAGTTTACATTATTGCAGGCAAGATAAGAGCAATGTTTTGTGAAGACCTGGCATATTACATCTTACCTGACTAGCAGATAGGCTCATCAGTGATATGTTCCAACTAGGCTGGACTGAACAATTGAGTTATCTTGTTCTAAAAAACAATAGAAGAGCTCATTTGCAAAAATAGGCATCTCTGTTTATATTTTACCTTAATTATGTTTTATTTAAATTGTTTATTTTTTAGGTGCAATCCAGGGAATATCAATAAAACTGCCATTGGGTTGTTAGAGAAAATATTTAAAACTTTGTTTTAATTTCCCAAAATCATTTATTTGCCCATGCATCTTTTATTTAGATGCATTCAAGGGAAAATCAATCAAAATTTGACATTTTCATAGAAAAAAGCAAAGGAAATAAATGCTCTATGATGGTCACCACTCCCTGGCACTATTACCTCTGTGTTGTAATAGGCGTGAAGATAATCCAGTGGCTGCTCCACATGCACGGCTTCCCACATTTCATTCAATTCCTTCATACAATTAGGATAGGTTGACAATGGCTCTGTTTTGTGCATGTAACTGTCAAACTAGTGTGCCACATACAGCTTTGCTTTCTCTGCACAAGATCAGTGCTGACACAAAGAATTGATTAATTGTAAATAAAATCACAACCAAACTGAAAATTAATACTTAATTAAAATTATAAAGTGAATGTGCCACATGTGAGGATTTGCAGCTTTGTCGTGTTTTACATATCTTTGTAAAATTAATATATTTGGGTTTCAGAATGTTGGTGCAACAAAACAAGCAGCCTAAACTTTTTTTGTTAACTAAATGCCTGTTTACTGTTACTCACAAAAAGCATTGTGTGTCATGAAAGACTAACAAACACTTGGATGGATGCCTGCCACCTAAATACATTTGCAAAGCCAATTTTTTTTTTAAATGTCTGAAACCTGCATTGTTTACATCCATGTTTACTCGTTTGTAGTCTTCTTTATCACTGCCTTTGTTGGTGCATTACTGTGTTTCTTGGCACATTATTGCCACCTGGAGATCAGTAGAACCATTGGCAAGAGTGTGTATCTCGTCACCCATATGCTTACAGCATGTGTGCGTGTATAAGAACAAACAAAATGGGGAACACATTGCACTCATAAAAACATTACACCAGTCGTAACTATAGTGGTAACAAACTCTACAGGAGCAAATGCAGTGCATTACAAATATAACTTAAATGTATTCCTATGCAATGTATTCAAAAAGTAGATTAAGAAATCTTCGCATACCATCAGGTGTAGGAGTGCAAATGACTTTGGCAACTCATTTAATTTTCTGAAAACCCTGAGCTAATCAAATGCTCAGCAACTGCATCCACAACTAGTACGCAGGTTTACTCCATGATATACTGTTCATGAGTTAGAAAGTAAAGAGAATTTCAAAGAGTGCAACTATAAATTAACAACTCCCTCGAAAGGTCTTCAAAGTGAATATTTGAAATGGAAGTGCAAGAACTGTGTAGAAAAATAAATATCTACACTATAAAAACCCTATCAAATCAACGAAAAACAACAGGGTGCATTTTCATCATCATTGTATGATGTGAGACAAATCAGATGTTTTTATAAACACATTCCTTTGACCATGTAGAGTTAGAAAAAAGATGGCCCAGTTGAAGTTGGAGGATCATCATTGTTAAGATACAACCAGTAGTATTGCATTATTTAGGGCGATCATGTTGGATTCTGGGCTTGGAGCAGCCAATCAACTTCCTTGCTACAAATGCTAATGCAGCTAACTAGCATTAGCTTCTTTGCAGTCGTCCCCACAGAGTCGGAGAGACATTCTTCACCTCTATTACGTGTTTATATGGATTGGTACATGGATCAGTGACATTAGTCTGATATCCAATGACTGAATCATGTCAGTTTCAGAGCCCAATACCAATATTGGATCGAACTGGTCCATTGGTTATGGACTTTGAACATATTCATTTGTTGCATCCTATAGGCCATAATGTCTTGTTGCCTTGTCTTGGTTAATTATTTATCAAAAAAGCATGTCAAAGTAATTGGTAATGAACAAATCATAAGATAAAGCCCCAGTCTCAATGGTGGGTGATGTGCTGCCTTTTGTGAGGTCCATTAAAGGCTGTTTATGAGAAACACTGCTGTAGTGAAATCGCTATTTATCATTCCCCTCATTCCTCGTCACAGTGAATATTTTTAACCAAATCTCCAGACCTCTTACAATGCCCATTAACAAATAGTCATAATTAAAGCAACGATGCATAAACACAGTGGTGGGCAGCAGTGGGCAAAGTTTATAGGTGAGTATAAATCATCCACAGTTTAATGCCAGCGAGATGTTTAATTTGGGATCCCTGAGTGCGTAATTAGTTCAATTAGCCTCTATCGTGCACGGAGAAGCAGATGCAGAGTGGACCCAGGTTGCCCTCTGGTCTCCCTGCATTAAAAGGCAAAGGTGTATTTCCTCCTGTAAGATTAAACTCACTGTGTAATAACTCACCACAGCCCTCCCTCTAGACACTATTGTGACGGTTCAGTGTGAGATAATGTTTGCTCAAGCAACTCTCAATGAGATTCAGCGCTCCGGTGACACCATTACTCTAAGCTCATTGCCTAGTCAGGTTGGGTGGGTCTACCGTGCCTCAGAAAGTCGAAGCGCACAGGCGCCAGAAGAGAGAGCACCTCTCGAGACAGATTACACGTCTGTGGACAAGCGAATAGGCTTGCACTTCACCTCCTGCCTGAGACAAGCAGGTTATTATCTTTTGGTGTGTTTTTTTTCACGCTCTTGCCAGTCATGTAATGCATCCAGGACAAGATGCTCGCCTGGCAGCCCGAGCAGGTGGACGACAAGGCAGCTTACACATTTTCGCTAATTGCAAGCAGTCAGTGAAACGTATCTGAAATGAAGATGATGGCACAAGCCTGCAGAGGAAGTCAAAGCAGCCTAGGCCTGAGCCAAAGTGTTTTAAATGGATTACACCAGTGTGTCATTGCGATTACACGCTCCTCGCAGGGACCGCGACAAGATGAATTGTATTTTATGGCTTTACAGCAGATCTTTTTTCTTTCTTTTCTCCTCCAACTTGAATGTATTTTTTCTCCTCTACTATGTAGCGTGGTCTGAATGTGGGATTGTCTTTGCCTTTGAACTACCTCACAAACAGTTCATCTGCTACTTTTTCTTATGGGGACATTTTCTGTTTATCTCAGAATAGAGTGGCTGACTGAGAAAGCATGCATACGTATACATTTTCATGCTTTGTAAATTATATTTTAGATTTATTTTGGCTTGTTTTGCATGGCTGAAACACTAGAACGCAGCCTTTGCATTGTGCATCACTTCATTTCAAAACATAGTAGTCAACCTCAAAGGGCCTCGGGAAAACGATATATACATATAAAACCATACAACATTTTTCTCCATACCTCCATATACTGTAGATCCAATAATCTACACCTTATCCTTCCCTTACTGTCACTATAACATATCACTGCAGCAATGTCACTTACAGGGCTGGTAATGTGAAGCACAGTACCAGTTCAACAACTTTTTACTTATGACACTATACTGTGTGTCATAAACCTCATTGATAAAAAATGATTTAATAACAGTGCTCCAGGAGTGTCCTCCAATCCCAACTTCATCTCTACCCTGAATCAGATATAGCAATGTGTGTGTGTCTGTGTGTGTGTGTGTGATAGAGAGAGTATGCAGAGAGAGAAATAGAGGGATGTTATGTCTCGAGGTAGTCTATTTATTAGGGGAAGGACAGGGAGTTAAACACTGAAGA
>CAFUXE010000011.1:1904980-1929327 GCA_903364295.1 Serranus cabrilla | reverse complement strand
AATCAAGAAAAGAAGATGAAGATAATGGCCAATCAGAAGAATGAAAATGGCTATTTCCTGGAAGGTTTCCTGGCTGCTATGGTGCATTGATCACTCTATAGAGCATTCTGACACCTTCGTTCCTCACTATAGTGGAAGAGTAGCTGTACATTTATGTGTGAACTTGCCTACTAGCAAGGTTAGGACCAGCACCATTTTGTCCATAACAAAATCTCCACTCTGAGTGACATTAAATGCAGTATACATGTGGACGAAAGGCCAAAACTCACAGAAAAAGCTATGTTTTTAAAAGTACCAGTTCATGCGTGGGCTACCAGCAACTTTGAATTGCACCGCCTATCTACTTCCTCTCGTCCTGTGATGTACACTCGAAGTGAGACTTGTTGAAGCACGCTGTTTTCAGTCAATGTGATGTGGGGGTGTATTACATCTGGTGCTGCACTGGAGGAAATAACCCCTTGCACAGGCCCAGGCAGAAACTGTGAGAATAGCATGAAGCAACTGGAGACTTGAAAAGTGTGAAGTTGCATGATGCTTAGAAGGAATGTGGAAGTCAATGGGAATGGAGTCTGCTTATGAATAATATTTTTTCTCTTTTTCTCCATTTTTTTTTTTAAATCTATGAAAGAGAAAATGGTTACATTTTATCTCATCTGCAGAAAAGCTCATGCTATTGCAATTTCATCATTACATTAGTCATTTTATATTAAATATGTAGCCAGTTACTGGCTGTGTAACAGTGTTGTAATTTATTGTCAGTGACTGGATCTGTGTCTCTCTGGTGGCTGTGTTGTTCCTGTTAAGCTGCTTTCTACTGTACTGTACACATAGGCTTACACAGAGTCTACAGTATGTATGCATTGGGGCTGAATCTAACACAACCCCTCCATCAAGTTTCAACAGTGAATACTAACACATAAATGATTGAGATGAATACAACAGCACGCCACATAGCCCAGTTCTAAACTATGTTGTACCAGAATTGACATTGTTTTCATTTGTGGTGCCCTCTACTAGAGTGACAAACTAGCACAGAACTTCAGATTTGTTGTCGTGGCAACGGTAATGCAAAGCAGTTCCATTTTACAAAGTCACAGTGTTCCAACACATTTAACATGCACAGAATATTACAGCTTTAGCCCTTATTCCCAAGAACAGAATATTTCTTCAAAGCTGTTTACAAGCCGAATAAAAATAAATAAAAATCTGCTAATATTGTCATTTACATGCAGTGTGCATGTAGTGGTGGACTTGTTTGACTGTGCAAACACAGCCTGCCTCTTCAACCACCTTCTTGAGGTTGATATTGCAGTATTTGCGCATATCCAAATACCTGTTAATATCCAAGTCTTTCTTAAGGTTTAAAAACAGGTGCATTTGTTCTTCCAACCAGAATATTGTTTTTTCTTTTGGGCATGCATTACTACAGCCTTGCAAACTGTTGGCTAGTTGGTTGTATACAATGTAGGGAACCAACTCTAAACAAACAAGAGAGCCTGTCTTGAAAACTGGGTCTAAAATCACTAACTGAGACCACGTTCTACTCCAAACAACAGGGAAGCTTCAGTGTATGGCCTAAAATTGCTCAGCTGGGATACGATAAAGATGGTAATATAGCTGCTATGCATTTGCTAATGTTATATGTTGGTCATGAAACCACAACAGCTAACATTAGCATCAAATTTTTGCATCTGATGAGTTTCTTTATTGTGCAGTTGATCAGCTTCATTAGTGTCTTCATCACATCCCAGCTGCTTGATGGTCTCACGCCATACATTGTCTTTCATTTGCATGTTGAGGTTGTTGTTGTGGCATTTTGCCAAACTGATATGACAAACACCCCTTTTGACAGTTAACTAGCTATGACCATTCACCTTGAAGTATTACATTGAAAAAAAAGGGAGAAGTATTTCACTGGTCAAACATCTATCTGCAATCTGAAATCGAGGTCCAGCCAAATATTTTTTTTCCAGGCACAAATGTCCTTTAGGAGTATGAAAGCATTCATAGGTGCACATTTTCAGGGGGAAATCACTGCTTGGTGTACAACAGCTTTTAAACAGAAAAGGTAGTATTTGAAATAAGGCTTCATTAGGAATATCTAAACAAAATATACTGTTTTCATAACCCTTTCCTATTATCAAGCTTCAGTTTTAATAAAGAAATGGCAGCCTCCATGAATATACCCATAGGAATACAATGGATGCAAAAATGCAAATAAACCCATGTTAACACTACACCTGGATAATCCTATCATTGGTGATCCACAGGTGTATTTCACCCTGTGCTTCGCAGAGATCTGCCTCAGCTGCCCTCTGCACTGACACAATCCCTCAGTCTCTCTCCTCCTCAAGTGCCTACAGGACTTAAAGCTCTTACTGGCTTTTATATAAGAGAACACACTTACTCCTCATGCTAATCATAGCACCAGCGTCTATGAAATTTGATCAGTCTTAACAATGACCATTGTACGCTGCTATTGAGTGCCATACAAATTAGCCTCTGTGCTGGTGGCCAGTGGGACAATGTATTCTGCTGGCTTTATCACATCTTGTCCCGGCCTACTATTAATCTTGTGGACTGTATGGGATGAATTAATGCACCGAGGGATTTGTAAGGCTATGGATATGGATATGGATTACATTGTCTAACCGTATATTTGAATTGGTCTCTGAATGTAATTCCTGTGGACTGAGATTAAATTCAACTGATAAGAGTCTGCTGTAACAAACCACATTATTATTGCCCTTGTCAGTGTGTTGTGCATGGTGAAAAAAAGCAGTGCTCCCATAATCCTTTTCATCTACAAAAGGGTCTACATCTCTGATTGAATTTCATGCGTACAGTGGGGATTGGCTGGAAAGTGATTGCCATTTTTCTTAATGTGCCCTTTGCAGGCTCCTTACCTTCCAGCTCTTTTTTTCGCTCTTATTCTCTTGTAGTACCTGCTTGGCTCATGAAACTCACACATTTATGAAATATTCACCCCTGTTTAACTATAAACTGTCCACACTAAAAGGACGAAGAGGAACTTCTCCTTCTTCCAATCAAACATACCACCCACAGGGATGTCTAGACTGTGGCTGCTCTTTGTCCTCCCTCAGTTTTTCTACTGCATTACATCCGATTACCGTATCATAGCGCAGTTTCTCATAATGCTCCCTGCACTCTAAAATCATCACTACAGTCTTTTATCTAATCTCGACCCGAAAGTGATTTTTTTCCCGCCCGTAATTGAAAATTATGTTCTTAAATGACTCGTTAAGCGTTGCCCATTTTCTCCCACACACTGAAAGCATTTCCTCCCACTTTTTTGACAGTCACATTAAGAGAAGTTAATGTGTCGTGTGCATCCCAAGCATCTGCACTCAGAAGAAGCAATTTTAAAACAGTCACAGGCTGGACAATCTGCACCCCTGGCTGCGCCTGGCAAACAGAACTCACACCTCGGCAATCATTTGGTTTAATTTTTTTTATTATGCCTCTAGACCACTTTTAACCACACTGGCACAGAGAGGACAACTGCTTTTAGCTTCTCATAGTTTCTGGCGGGCTGGGGTGCGCTACCAGCGATGATGATTTTCAAGCCAGGGAAGATGAGAAAATAAATTAGCATTCGGCTCTAGGCTGGTGGAGCATCTCCACAGAGAAAGACTAGCATGCGCATTTAAACCTGCATATTAATAAAGTGTAGTAATGATTCACCAGTGACTCTTCCCCTTCTCTCTCGCACCACCTCTGCTCCCTCAGAAGCTACCCATTTGCTCAAACACATGAGAAATGGATGGTGTCATGGCATAAGAGGAAAAAAACATCCAACATTCAACATTAAGCCTGCTACTCGCCCCACGGAGCCAATGAATTTTTTATAAACTGTCCCCAGAGGTTCATAAACATTGCAAGTTTATGAACCTCAGATCGACAGTGAGCGACAGAGAGAGGAATGGTGGGTGGAGGGGCTCCCATTTTGGGGTCCTCACAAGATGTTTTCTTTCATTGAAGATGCAAAGACACCTGCTGTGGCTGAACTTACAGAGAGGTGGCAGCACTTGCTCCATAGCAGCTGTAAACAAGACTGCGTCACTCTGTTTTTTCAGCGCTTAGAGCTGACCCCACCATCCATTTGGCCCTACTTTATGATTACCATAAATGCCTGGATTGCCTACATAAAAATGTAGAGTGGAAACGAGGGCCTCCGCTTCCATTAGTGGCCTCTTTTTACTGGAAGGGCCAAGTGTGTCCCCTGGGTAAGGCCAAAACTCTCACTGTCCTCTACAGTCTGTCAAATAGAATCCGTAATCAAGGACTGGGCTAAGTGGAAGGCTGCACCGATGGTGATGTTCATAAAATGATTATTCATAGATAATATACTGAGTGTGTGTATTTGAGAGGTAACAGGGGGCAGGAGTGTTTCCTCACACAGAGATTATCCTTGAAAAATTAAAGTTCAATCCGCAAAAAACATTTGTATTTAGCTAAATTCTTGAATATCCTCCAGCTAATCAGATTTTTGTGCTGCAGAATGATGTTATTAAATAGATTTCTAGAGATTAGCTGTGCTTTCATTGATTTCCTCAGGACCAAAAGGCATAAAACTACATGGATTTTGTTCATTTTCTGTAATTGTCCACTATGGTCCGCCATTTAAGACAAACATAACCCAAAAACATTAATGCACAAAAAATGTGTTAAAAAAAGATAGATAACGTTATTTATTCTTTTTAATAATGGGAACTAATAACGTGAATGCAGGAAGCTGTCAGCTATAGGCACATGGTCCATTGTAATGCATGCCTCATAGATTTTTCAGGTCATTTAATCATTTGGGAGTACGAGTCCAACTCAGTTTTAATATCAGCAATTGTGCAGAAATGTCCAGGTGGTGCATCGGGTTGTAAGGTCTTGCTGAGACAGTACATCGAATGAAATTGCCTTGTCTTATTCAGGGATTTGAGTTTCAATTTGATCTCATCCTGTTTGTTTAGAGAAAGCAACTTTTCTAGAGATAAATCTCAGCAAGGAAGAAATATATGGAAATCCAAACAATAATTCAAAGGTTGCACTGCATACAAATTTGCAACCTACTAAAAATACATTCAAACAACCAGTACAGCAACTATTGTGATTAGCATTGACTGTACAGAAAGGCAGATTTGCCTTTTCTTAAAGTGGAGAGATTAAAATGTGAAAGCAACTCCCATAGGAACTCAGGGGAAAGCAGCACAATAATATATGCAGGGGGAGAAAAAAAATCTATTATGAGCATGATGACAAGAGATCAATGTTGCCTCTTATTCCCAGTGACAGTCTGAAACTAATATACTCATTAGCGTTAATGCCACCGTGATATAAATTGAACGGGCTTTATTTTTAATAGTCCTGTTACTGTCTGTACTGGGTAAAGAGTGGTATTCTATGAGCTGAATCTGTCATGTGTCCTTGGGCATCAGTGGCTAACGGCAGGGTGAAATTGGATAGTTATTGTGAAAATTGAAGAGGGAATTGTGTTATATTGTTCAACTTGAAAATACCTGTATTTTTGAAGAATTACTGTAAGTGGATGGCAGTGTATAGGGAGAGCATTTAAAAAAGCTAGAGGAAAACCTTCAAGCAATTAAGTGTGCTTTTACCACCGTACCGTCACCAAACTGTGCGTAAAAAAATGTTCAGTCCATTGCCAAATCTGAAAATGGACTATCTTCAGTAGTACAACAGTATGTGTTCTTCTGTGGTCAATCAAATAAAAGCATAAAGCAGTATGCTTAATATGTTTTTTAAAAGCCCAGTTGCTGTACATATCCTTGCAATTACCAAGCATAGGACATGACCCATATTGTGAAAAAGTGTATTATTATAAAGCATGTCAAAGTGGCCTATAAAAAGTAAGCATCAAAACACTCAATCCATGGATAAATGCAAACAGCATGTATTCGGGAACTGGGCATTTGAAAGAGCCATCAGAGATATATAAAGGTCAAACGTGTCAATACAGTGTTGTTACAGTCAATCCACGGCTGCAGAGATGGCAAGAGCACAGACAGACATGGAAACACTGACCCATGAGAGCAGACTGGGCTTAAAGCATAGACTATATATAAATAATGGATAGTGACATGACGTCACCGATTGGTTTGTAGATGTGCATTTGAAGCATCGAGTTCTGTGCTACGGCTGTGGCCATCTTGCTTTAGGTCTGTTGCCATCTTTGTTTTTTGAAACCAGAAGAGACTAAACTCTCAAAATTAAAACAAAACATACGTTATTTACAGAAATATTTAACAGTCGACTCATTAGTGCAATCAAACGCAAAGGTAGCCACGCCCAAACCATACCCTGCTTGATCATCTATTTTCTCCTTAATGGGACCATTATTTACACAATTAAAATCATATTGTATTGGAGAAAAATATAAACTAGCAATTGAGACCACAATTTTTTCACAGAAATGTTTTCTGAGATAATAAATCAAGTGAGAAGTAGTCTAATTTTTGCAACCAATGTTGGCGAACCATGTTGGACTTTTGAAAGCTTGCAGAATTAAGGAGCTTCTGGATTTGCTTCACGGCTCAGACCTGAGCGCTGGCCACAGTGGGATGATTACAAGTGATGAGCATATTCTGGTAGAAAACTAAAATACAAGTATGAACCTGAACATGAATATGATAGGTCCCCTCTAAAACCTTGTTTCCTATCAGGAGAGCTCATTAGCTGTAAGGTAAAAAACAAACTGTATGTAACATGTAGTTTGATGTTTGATACTCTTACATTTAGTATGAACCAATTAATGCTCGACTTTAATAAGATTTTTGCAGAAAGCTGTCATTAAGACATTTGGCACCCTGTGATAGTATGAAAAAAATGCTCATTGTTAAACTATCAATCATGTAAAACACAAGCAGTGGTCCAAAGGAGGGTTGGGAGAAAAGAAAAAAACAGCTGGAAGGAGAAAGAGCTAAGCTGCTGAGGCTGGAAAGTTTTCACAGCTGCTGCTGGCTAACAGCAACAACAAAGCCAGGAGCTGGGATTTAAAAAAAAAAGGAAAGAAATGTTTGTGGCTCATAGAGCTGACTTGTAATGAGTGAATGCAATTCCCTGCATTTTGAGATATGTACTTGTAATATGACAATTAGTAGATTGCATCATTAGCAAATAACTGTCAGAAATGTGGCCAATTCTGCACATCACAAGTAGCTGATGTGATTTACAGTACAGTTTCTTGGCAAATGTCTAATGAGTTTCCTTCTTTATACTTGCCAAGCTAAGCTTTACAGTTTGTGACCATCTATTAATTTAATAGACATTTCAAGATAATTAGAATTATAATTAGAAATGAGGCACAGATAAGTAGAGCAAGACAAAAGTTTTAGCCAAAAGTTGGAATGATATAGATGTTCAGTTGGACCATCAGTAAAACAGAAAAAAATACAGGCAATGGATATAATATTTTTCAATTATTGTTTTGGATCAGGCAACACTCACGGTGTTCAAACCAAAAGTAAAGCACATTTTATGTATGGTGCAACTACATTAAGACATGAGTAAATGCAGGATTTTGCATTTGCATCATTCTCATAGTTACAGAAGTTAAAGTTGTAAAGCTGTGTCAAGACGAGTTGATAAGCATTGAGATTTGTCCAGCCCTGATCACTCAGAAAACATTCTTTTAGAGGGTTGTTTGCTTGTCTTCCTGTGCACAGACCTAACAAAGCATGAGCTTGGACTTTTTACAAGTCTGCATCACAACGTGGTTATTTCAGCATACTTCTAATACATATATTAAAATTATGAGTTTTGGCAAAATCTATGTGTTTTAGGTTCCCATCATTGTAGCACTGATGCCGCAGTCATTTCGACACGGTTCATCGAGAATCCAGACACAACGGAGTTTGGTTTTTCGTCATATTTGCCACTTGGTCAAAGCAGCAATAGTGGTTATTTATTATCAGCAATGGCCACAGATGATGGAATGGATTGGTGGCGTTGTTTACACTTGTGCAACTAAAACAAATGAACACAAATGAATAATCTATACTTTGGGTTTGGTGTGGACACAGCATGATACTGAACAATCACAACAAGATTTCCCACCTAAAAGACAGAATGGGTTGTTGAAGTGGAGCATTCCAATAATAGCTCACGTCATTATGCATACATTTACAGAAAAAAAAAAGGTTGTAGTTTTGTTGAATTTAGGCTACGAAACCAGTGATCTAAGTTTAGGGCAACGAACTTCCATGTAAGGCGTTATGAAAGACAGTTTAAACAATAACTAACTGTACAGAAATGCTGGCAGGGAAGTAGTTCCGAGAGTGACGTGACTACAAGAAGAGACATAGTTACGTAAATCACAATCAAATGTTTCCATCACATTGTTGACTTTTGTTTATACAGGGGCCACATACCCTGTTCTTCTTGGTGAAAATCCAATGTTTGTGCGAATTCCGCCATTTAAACCTATGTCAGTCAACACTTCTACGCCCAATAGAGCGCAGTGGAGTGCGTCGTATTTTGCTGCCTGTACAAACAACCAATATAGTCGTTTGTTAGAGGAGACTAGTCCCAACAATCATTCTACTCAGAACACATACTTAATACTCATACACACAATTACAAGCCCGACTTCATATTTCGACAGACCACTACTTTGAGAAACTTCCCTTCCAGTACGAATGACCACACAGAACGGTGACCCTGCAGCTCTGACCAAGACAAATAGTCTATAGTCACACCTTCCGACAGAGAAAAAGCATGTCACTAGATTCCAATGCCGGTTCAGTTACACAGTGCCGGCTTACAGATCGATATGAGCCTGCCAATGACAATGTCTGTGTTAATGCCTCAGCCCGCTGCTGCATTCTCCCTCACAAAGCCATTTTGGCAATCCTTCCCTCTAATTACATATGCATTCTTTGTTTTCTCTCTGTCCATTCTCTGCAACAAGCTTATGACTTCAGCTAAAACCCTTTCATTCCCTCATTTCACTCACAGCCAATGAATTGATGAAATATTCATTCACTTATGGCCGAGAATGCCAAGTTGGAGTTTCGAGTGTGACGAGCGCTAATACTGAAATGAAGGGTTGTGTAATTGTACGCTTCCTGCTGCATCATAATCATGTGCCTGTGTCTGACTAATAGCTGTCCAAATCAGCCACCTAGTACATGGGCTTGCACAGATAGACGCAAAGAGAGGGTGGAGGGAGGTAGAGAAAATTAAGAACAAAAGAAAGATGGAAGACGTGTGTGGGGAGACGAAAAGGAAACAAAGACGAGACAAGAAAGAGGAAGGAATATATTTCTGTGGGTATGAATTATTCAGACGTCTCCAAGAAGCAACCACATTATTGGTGCTGTTGTGCTCTTGTATCTTCAGTTTTGACTTCTTTTTCGATTTTTCACTTGAATTGCAATATGACTTAATCTTTTATGGGCTGGTTATGACCCCAAAACAAGAAAAGAATGCAGAGGTCCCCGTAGGAGTCTAGTAGAGGCAAGTTGTCACTAGAAAAACTTTAAAAAATGGAGAATGGGAGCTGCAGCCATAATTTAAAACCCTTGAAACGGATAATGTAATAGTAATAATCTCGGCTTTCTGGTGTGTGATAGCACTTGAAAAAATCCTTTAATGTTGTTAGTCTATTGCAGTGAGTGACAGGTTGGGTCTTTTCACAGTGCCCTTTGATCAGCAGCAGGTTGACAAGGTGCAACACACTCTGATCATCCCACTGTGATGTCTGTACATGCACACACTCAAGTTTCATATTCCGTGATACAACCCTAATCAAATATCTTCATATTTCCTGTGTTTTCTATATTATTATTCACACCCAGCTCTGTGCTACAGTTCGTAAATTTTCAATATCAAAAACAGTGGGGAACAAGGTAAAGAAAAATCACTCTGCCACAAAGCCTTCAGCTCTCCACTGTTGCATCCAGCAGGCTTTGTGTTCGCCACCTCAGCTGTGAGCCTGTGTTTGTCGAACAGAGCTGTGCCGGCAGAGAGGAAATGTATGTTGGAGGCTGCGTTTCTTTGTGCATCCATATGTGTTTGCACATGCTCTCTGATATTCCATATATTCGGAATTAAAGGCATTTAAACATACTTTAAAAGCTCACAAATGCATTTTTTCTTAACATCATCAGATAAAATGAAAATAATGTAGTGTGCACTGCATGGTTTGCCGCTAATGGACATATTGTAAGTATACAGTCAGCAGGTGGAGCTTTAATAATGGCCAATCACTTCAGCTCCTGTCATTGCCTTTATAAGCTGCAGACAGTTTCCTAATGGGCCGAGAGGAGAGTCCAGGCAGGCCTGAGGCTTGAGATAAAAGCGATCTTGTCACAAGGTTCACATATCCATAGTACAGCACAGCTGAAACAGTAGATTCATCAATTAGTGCATAGGCAGAGAATTAATTGGCAGCTATTTGTATAAAAATGCAAAACAGTCCCTTGTTCCAGCTTGTCAATTGTGAGGATTTGCTGCTTCGTGCTTTATGTGATACTCCACTGAATATCTTACTGTTAGATGGACAAAACAAACAATGTGGAGATGTCCCCTAGGATTTAAGAAAACTGCATTTTTCTCTATTTTCTGACATTTTAAAGAGCAAATTATTCATCATTGATTGGGAAAACAATCTCCAGATTTAGAAAAATGATTGTTAGTTGCAGTCCAACAGTTCAGCACTTCAAACATGATAAATATCGACTAACTGAGATCAGCAAAAGGATCAAGGTCATGTCCACATATTGAACAATATCGACCGTTGTATTAACATGGATGCATATTTACATAAGAATGTCATCAATATTTTAGAAAACATGATGCCAGAATAAACAGGAGGGTTTCCTGACCCTTGATGTAGCTCCTGAGAAACATTTCTGGTCACACTGTTTCTCTCCTCTTTGGATATTATATTATTATTTTACATAAAAATTCAAATGTGTGAATATTCCTAAGAGTGAAATTCTTGATGTACACTTATCTTATTTTATTCAATTTAAGTGGCAAAAATGGTCTGAAAATTACGATATTATCGTTTTTCACAATTATTTCTAGGAAAATATATAGTCCAAAAGACATAGTTATTGACAGGTTATTGTGATAAGTCAGTAAACCATTTAATGTTATTTTACCACCTGGACAAGGTTGCTTTTAAAGCAAATTGCATACTGTTTTTTACTTTTTCATATGTGTAAATAAATAAAGCTGGTACATTTCCCTGCTGTAATGCTTCTACTGCAGACTAATCCTGCAGCTACTGCTTGTTCCTTATGAAAGTGCCACCTGCATTTCGGCCACTTTTGCACCTGCAAGAAAACAGACTCCTATATTGTTCACATTGCTATCGTTTTAGCCAAACCTTCCATGCAAATCTGTTCATGGCTCCTGTCTACTATACGCATAATGGTGTACAGGTGTTCAGAGAGTGAATACTGTATGGACTTCATTACCAGTGCAAAGGGCTTTTGTCTGGAGAGCTGCTTGTGCTGAGGTAGGAAGAAGAGCAGTGCTAGAAAAACAGCTGATCCCTCCCAGTCGGTTGGCAAGGCAGAGAAACTGGGCCAGTGGTTGTATAAAGAGAAGTAGAGAGGAAGAGGACAGCGAGAGAGGGAGATCATAGACTGTAACACACACGCACACACACACTTCTTCAAAACAGAATTTTAATATTCACTATACAAAGCCTAGTTAATTTTACAGTCGGCCTGCGCGTACCTGTACTTCAACATTAATGATGATGTTATGGTGGAGTTTTAGAGACTCCTAAAGATTAAAGACTTTCTTTGTAGCTCTGCAGATTTTGTATACCACCTGCTGGCAATCTCTCCGCAAGTTCATTTTTCGGGAGCTTCTCATTAAATTTATGAATGCTTGAAGGAAGTCGGATTTTCTATTCTCTCCATCTGTATTTTTGTCCATATGGGATGAAGTGCTAAGTAAGTTCTTTTCTCTCGTCTCTCTCTCCTTACGTCACTCCGCTCCTCTTTTCCTCACTTGGAGGCAGTTTGCTGAGAAAGCAGCACATGCATACATCAGCTATCTAATCTATCTCTTGTGAATTCGTCAACACCGGTGCCAACAAAGCAGGTGGGCATATTTTCACATGCCACTTAAGCTTTGCTTTTGGTCCTGAGAACAGAGTGAGAGTGATAGAGGTCAAGGGTGGGAGGATGTTGTTAAAAGGTCATTGCCACAGCATTAGCTATGATGAGTATAGGAGGGAGTGATAAATAAAGAAATAGATAAATAAAAATAGGCCCAGGTAGTTAGCAGTGTAATGAGACAGCTGCGCCCATCAGCAATCGATGAGCTCCAGAGACAGTAATCACTACAGCTTCCTTAACAGTGTTTTAATTGGATGTCAGTCATTTACACTGCTGCTGCAATAACACTCCCAGACTGGCTCTATGTGCTTGTATAAGAGAGATGTGTGCGCAAATCCTTAAATGTGTATAATTACATCATGTGTCCTTTGCATTTGTGTATATAAGCATGTGTATCAGCGTGTGTGGCAGCACTCACCAGTCATTAGCATTGATTTTTCCAGAAGGGGCCTTTCTCCCCGGTCTCTCTCAACACGCCTTCCTCCCCCCACCCCCTCCTCCTCCCATTGCTCTCCGGCGTGCAAATAGCTATAATTTCGCTCTCACGGTCTTGGTCACTATGGGCCCTGCCCTCCTGCAGTGTAAAAGATGGCAGTCATCGATCGGGGCATCTGGACGCCTGCCCTGCCCCTCCTGCTGAATGATCCCTCTGTCGATGGGAATCTCAGGTAAGTTACGAGCACGCCTGCACGGCTTCCAATTAACTAACATACTCAATGCCAGCCGCCGACTCCCTCCCCTCCCAACGCATTTGTCAGCTGTTGGCAAACCGAACCTCCACACTTAGCTTTTAAAGGCCTTTTATAGCTATCAGCAACAGCTAAGTGTTGTCAAGCGCTCACACTCTAAGAAGAGACGGCTAGTTTGTGTATGTATGCACACGTGAGATGTTTGCTATAAGAAGTGACTGTTCAGTGACAGGCTCTAGTTTCCATTTCTCAAAAAACACCTCTTTCACCTTGAATGGCGATTATCATTCACAACCACCATGAAGGTATAATCATAAAAAAATAATTGTCTGGCCTTTTCAATGGAACACCCCATCATAAATGCACAGCCTATTGCTGTAGACGTGATTGCTCAGGAGTAATCGGACTCATAACCAGTCTCACCTAAACAGGGTACCACTTCCTGCAAAGTCACTGGGTGGAAGGAATAATACTAAATGTGATTGTCCCCGCTGAGCACAAATCCCAGTTGCTGTTTCTGTGCTGCATGACAAAGTCATTATTTGAAGTCTGCGATGATTAAATATTGAGTGACATGATAGATGTTGTATTGAATCAAGTTCATTATGTGAGACAGCACCTCTGTGCCAGTCAGGGTTCTCTGTCTCTCCACAACACGCACACATGTTCACTAAGCTCACCTCCACCTTAGTCAGCTGGCCAATCACAATTTTTTAGTGGCTAATTATTATAAACTAGTTGGATTATATCAGTATCGTCTTTAGGGAATTATGTATATATGCATGGTATGACTAATAAATAAAATTGGCCTGCTAAAATAAAAATTGCAGTCATAAGAAGACTTGAATTAATCGGGTAAAGACAACAAACAGCCAAGCAAAGAAATGAGGAAAAGAAATAATGGAAAGCTTCACAGCTGTGTGCCTGCAAACTGAAACCCTGCCTGCTCAAGCTGCAATTAATATTCCAAGACCATGGCTCAACTGACACCGATTATTTCAAGTGCCATTGTTTTTTTCCCACCACTGAAGAGGCTTAATCATCTTAATGTTTTTCGGAGAAGTGGTGAGAAGCTTGACATTTTGTTTTTTTTTATTTCCTTCAATGTAATAGGGCCAGAGATGTTTGCAAGCCCGAGCACATTAGGACCTGATTACTCCAATTTTCTTCCATCTCCATACCCAATCCTACGTCTTCCCCTCCCTCCCCTCCCTAAATAAACCCCAAGATCCTGTCATATTGCCAGGCAGCTGTTTTTGGCAGGTTTTCTTGCCTCCTCCTCCTTTTCTGTCTCTTCTCTTTCTGTCCCTCTCTCTCCCTCTCTTCCCCCCTCTCTCTCAGGCACTAAGCCCACTGGGCCCAGTGGGGAAGATCTAGCAATCCGCGTAATGTGAGCATAATAACACCAACAAAACATCTCATTCCACGTCTAATTCAGTGTAGCGGCTGGGCCGCTGTGTGTGGGATAGAAGACAATCCTCTCTGCCTTCTCCCACCACTACAGCCTGTGACTGGCTTTTCTCAATAGGTTTTTATGGCAAGAAAATAGGATAGATGCATGCAGCTATGCTTTGGCGTTCAAATAAGACAAACCCCTCAGTGATTTTTAATTTCAACAGCGTTCTAATGGCACCATTTCTGTCTGTGTGACCCCTTTTGCAGACATGACGGTGTGCATATGAAATCTACCTGATTTCAGAGGCATTTTAGGTTATTGCATTATGAGAAAAGCCAGTGGCATTGTAATCAAAGGCTTTTATGCCTTCCCTTTCTGAATTCCAGCCCACAGGGTCCCGATTTCATCAGCTATATTACAGCTCTCATTACTTCAGAAAAAAACACAGTGGCCCACATTTTAAGTCACTGCTCTTTATGAGCTTCTTTTGCCCTGAGCATTGATATCATCAGGTTTTTTTTTATTGCAGTTATATTGTCCATTCCCCTTTTAGTCATAGTATTTGAATCAAGATGATTCGGTATAGTTTTAGCCTCACTGCTCTTGACTCCCTACAAAGCTTTTAACGAGAATCAACATTTTCATCACTTGTGTGCATTAATTAGTAATTGGTACCCTTGAATTAATAATTTGTACCCCTAAATTACTTAATGTGTTCCCTGACTGTTACAGTTAGTGCCTATACATTATTCAAACCCTAAATTAAAAAATGTTACCCTTCAGTAGAAACTACAAGTTGCTGACTGGTCAGTAAAGGAGAGTGTTACTGTAAGGTTAGCAGTGTAAATCAAATGACTCATTCCTGAGTGGTTGATTATTTGAAAAAAGTAATTGTTAAGGCAACACTGCTGGCAAAATATCATTTTTAATGCTCTCATCAATTTTAAGATTTTGGGCTAATTTCCTCTTAACATAACAAAGTGATATTTCCAAAAATAATTGTCTTTGTATAAATAATCAACTGGGGAAGTTCATACTGATATCTTTTGGCATTTTTTAACATATCCACCTGTAGCACAATTTATTTCATTTTACAACACATATCTCCAAAGAATGTTTCTCAATATATGTTTTATTTTTCATACTCTGAGCCAAAAATCTCCACTTCAGTTGCACTTACATTCACCAAACTTTCCAGTTTTATTCCTATCTATATTCTGAAGGGTCTTTTTGCAAAGGGGTTTGTTCATCTATCATTCATAGCCTGACTTATATAATATTTGATTCCTAGAAACATGGTGACAATGAATGTTTTATGGCTACTGACAGAAGTTTCTTATTTATGGAGTGAAATACATATCCCAAATTCCCTCTGAAAGAACATTTGACTGTAATATGTCGACAAAATGTAGTACTTTTTAACCCGGCTTCATTCAATGCTTAGATTTCTGTTCTAGAAATTGGGCTAATTTTCACAAAAAAATGGTTCATTTGCATATTTAAACATGTAATTTCAGAAAACTTGTATAGACAAAACGTATTATGTTAAACTAAGCAATCAACTGGGGAATTTCCATTGTGATATATGTTTCACAATGGCTTTTACGAAAAAGGTTGGAATGTGGGTTTATGTATATATTTATGTATGCAAATGTACACTTTGCCACAAAACAAGAAACACCTCATTTGCAGTAAGACCATGATCTATGTATTTATAATAAAATGCAACCCGGGACGTGTTCAGCACTGACAAAATGTAGCAAAACATTCAACCCAAACGATAAGGTGTTGTGTATGCAAGCACACTGCTAATTGGGTGACACACCCTCTGACACTCCCACCAAATGGGAGAAAACTTCCCTCAAAGTATATTTAATCCTAAAGTATCTCTGTCAGACTGAACGTGCCCCTGGATTTAAGGAAGAGATGCCCCCTGTCAGTCTTTGCTTCTTTTCCCCTCTGCTTGTCAATCATTCTCACTCATCAGCAACTTTGTTAGCCCTGTCACCTGAAGAGCTCACACTTCCAAGGCCCTAATTAAATCTCACACCCAAATGCTAATTATCCTGCAAAAGTATAACCTTCGCTCACCTCCCAATGTGCTGCAGTAAAATCCCTGAGAATACACACACACATACACACACGCGACAGTTTTTCCCTTCCTGTCCCAGGTTGTCATAGTACCTCAGCAAATCATAACGTGTCTGGAGGAGGCGTGTACCCGGGTTGCTCTCTCAGCAGTCAACCGAAAACAAAGCCACTTAACATTATCAACACAGGTGACAATCACCTGAAAAGATCAGCCACTTAAGAAGGAAGCCGGGGGTGGCTCTGGGATGCAGCACAGTATGAGTGTACTGCTTGTTTTGTTTTCATACAGGGCTCACACATCATGGCTCAACTTTTGGAGAGATTTTTTTTATACTGTGGGCTGGTTTGCAAATGTCAAGCAAATTTGCTTTCGGTTTTTAGATCTAGAAATCCAAGGTTAGTGAGAAACATTTTCCATAATTATACTGGATTTGACATAGTGGCTCCATTCAAATTAACTTCCCTGCCTCAATCAGTAAGCTGTTCTATTTTAAGCATTTCTCACAGTTATTTCTTTGTTTGCTTATTATTAAGGCCAAAACAGCGCATATTTATTCCTCCATTGAAATTCCTTCCTACTGCTGATCAAAAGTAACTCTACCAGGCAGCTGATAGGGTGTGTTGCATAGTTGTCATAGTTACTGCCACTTTCTCCCATTCATTTGTCCCACTTTACACAATACATTCCAGTTCTTCATGTCTGGATGATCCTTATACTGATGCACTGGGACTCTTATAAGCAGGGAAAGGTTTATACTCCAATGACAAGTTAATCTTCCAAATAACATATTGGGGCATTTTCAGCTCGGATCACAGCTCTGGCCACTGGGCACTAAATAGCAGTTAGCAGCAGACATAGCAGATAGTGGCGGCAATGGCATTAGATTTATGCAGCTGTCTTTATATAGATCACCGTTTTGTGAGCGGGTGTGAAGCCGGTGATGAGGGAGATCAGTTAAGCTGATCTAAGTGACACTAATGACTTTATGTTCCTGTCTGAACCTGTGGCATGAGATTTATAATACGAAAACAGAATGTTTTAATTTAGTCCGCAATTGTGGTCTAATATTTCAAGCAATAGTTTGACATTTTTGGAGCTACATGAGCTGATTTTTAACACTCTCATATATGTCTGTGTAAGATGGTTAGTTTAACGCAAAAGCCTGAAAGCAGCTAGCCCAGCTCTGTTTGAAGGTCAGTTAATCCTTCTACCAGGACAGACTAAACAAACAAGATAAACATATTAATCAGTGAGCTTAATAGGTGCTGAAGGGAACATTTTCTTACCTTTTGGCAGAACCAGACTAGCTGTTTCCCCCTTTTTCCAGCCTTTAAGCTAAGCTAAGTTGACCAGCAGCTGGCTGTAACCTTATATGAATTGCACAGATATGAGTGTGGTATCGATCTTCACATCAAAGTCTGCACAAGAAACAGAACAAGCCTATTTCCCAAAATGTCAAACTCTTCCTTTAAACCGAGGGCTTAACAAACACTGCTCAGTTTATAGCCAGTGGCACTTGTCCAACTAATTGTGCCACATTGGATTATTAATAGGCAAAGTCATGCATAGTTAATTTTACCATGCACATAGGTTCAGACTTTGTGTATGCATGTATGCATCCCTAATTGTTAATTTCTGGCACAATTAAGAGCTCACTACCTTGTTGTAGCATGGGGCACCTGGAGGGAGGAAGTCCTCCAGAGCGAGGCTGAAAGGCCCCTCTCCCCTGCTGCATACTAATTCACATTTTTCATTTGTTAGTCATTCACACGCCATTTTCTTTCATTCTTTGTCCCTCTCACTGTAGCCTACTTTTCTCTCTCTCTCTCCTTTCTGATTCTCTCATATTTTTTCTTTTAGCATTTCTGAATCTTTGTCATCAGTTGTTTCCTGCGGCCTCTCAGTATAATGGTCCCCACTTCACTCCCCTGTTTGCCCCTCTACAACAGGGGCTTGGATGTATGTTTTAAATAGCCAATCTAGCTTTCAAGTCTGTGAATAGCTTTTGACAAAAGCCAGTCGCACAAGGATGTTAGCGCAGCAATCAGAGTCATTCAGAACAACTTGAAGCTGCCTCGCAGGGCAGTAACAATGAAGTTAATATGACTGGCTATTCTTTAAATTCATGGCTGATCAGCAGCAGTGACTCATTCTACTGTGTGCCTTGGAACAGAGCGCATGTGATGACAGCACATCAATACAGCATGTACTCATTGTACTGAGACTAGAAAAGAGTTTTAACAACAAACTGGGTCGATATAATTATTAGCAGAGTTTTGATTTAGTCAATTTTATTTAATTTCCAAAGAACTGAGCAGCAACTATTATATCTTGCTCTTCAGACATAATGTTGCTGCCAAGATCTTATATGTGCGCTGTCCAAGGTCCTGAAAGTCCCCTCTGTGAACTCCAGTCCACAGCTCAGGCTTCCCAATCTAATGAGTGTGATTCTGCATTTAAACACCAAAATACTAGAACTGTGTCAATCATGTGGCTCGGATGGGACAAATGCCAAAACCACCCTGTTTTTAGTGAGATAAATCAATATTTGCTAAATGTAGGTCTGAATTATAAAAGGGTCATACAAAACATCCAGACATCTCTCGCATTTTTAAATGAGGGTGATACATCCATTAGTGATTTTTTTTCCTTTTAACATGCTCTTTGCTCTCTTTCAGGGGAGAACAGGAAAGGCCAGTGAGTAAAAGTTTTCCTACGGGATAGATTTATCAGTTTTCTGCAATGAAATCAGTTTATTCTGCCCTATCTGTATCATTTATATTCAGTAACAGCCAAGCAATCAATCACTGTACACTGTGAATGAAACACCCGCTGTGTTCAAAGCTGATTTATTTTTTTCTTTTTCGGCTTTCTTCCTCCCCGCCCAAACGGTTGCTAAATGATTATAAACCACCCTCTTCATCTTCAGGTTTATTAAATTATTAATTTAAAAGTGAATTAAATAAATACATGCAAATAAAAATTTATGCTTTGCTGTTGCAACAAATTCCTAGGGGCTAAATGAATTTAGTCTACGCTAAGTATTCCCCTTACAACACAAAATTCTAACATAGCCCCATACATTTGGAAAAAGTTTTTTTGTATTCTTTTTACATTATTCCCAGTCATCACCTCTGGTCATACAGCTTCCTCTCACAGCTTGGCAACTATTCACATGCCACCAATCACTCAATTCACTCATCAGAACCTCAGTAATAAAACATGCCCATTGAAAAAGGTTATTGATGCATGCCTGGCACTGGGCGTACGAACATCATAGTTTAACTGTCGAAGCTTCCTTGCCACAATTCACTTCAAATTATATTTTGCAGGGTAATAATTTACTCACTTTTGTCATCTTATGTGGAAGGACACCCTAAATAACCTCAATAGCTACAAAACATTATCTGTGTGGAAACATAAACTTCAAGGCAACACGACAATACAGAGCAGTTACAAGCCCACTGACATGTGCAGCTGTGCAGCCGTCCTCAGCAACTGACTTTGCTTCAAATGATGCTTGACTGGAAAGGACATCTCATTTCACAAAGTACATGTTGTCATTTCTTGTGTTTTTTTTCTGTCCCTTGCATTTCTTACTTGCTAAGTTGAAGGAAATTTGAAGCGAGGAGGAGACAGAACTGAGGGAAGTGGCTGTAAATGTGTTAAACCGGAAAAGTGCAGTAGCTGTCCATGGTGCTGAACCCACAGAGTCCCACTGAGATAATATACACTTAATTAGCTACCACATGGCACACTGCTGATTGATTAAAGCAGGATTCTGGGACTTTATTAACTTAAAGCTACATTATGTGTAGAATTTTAAAGACAACGATAATCTATATTATACTAGAAAAGTGCAGTAGAGTGCAGATCTTCACCTGACAAACAAAGAAGAGTTGAAACACGCTCAGCTTTCCATACTGGCTCCCTTTCAATCAAGATGGTGGTGGAAATGACAAATCATGGTTTTATTAATCTCCTAACATGCTTAACCCTAGTGAATCATTAATCAGCATATGCCCCACATTAAAATGATTAGGGATGTTACAATCTTCCAAACCATCCAATCTTTTTTAAAGCTACAATTTGATTCAGTTTTCGATTGAAAACATTTTTGCCATGGTTAGACTATGGAATCTTGATTTGTAAAGATCAACGGTGGAATGTAACTAAGTACATTTACTCAAGTACTGTACTTAAGTACAATTTTAAGGTACTTGCACTTTACTTGAGTATTTCCACAGATGTAACTCGATACTTCTACCTCACTACATCAAGGGGAAAATTTCGTACTTTTTACTCCACTACATTTATTTATTTGCATTTGGTTACTTTTCAGGTCGAGGTTTACATGAAAAAATAATAACACGTTTATTAACTAAACCACATAAATGTATGATAAGTATTTAAAATCAGCCCTACCTTGACGAAAGTAAAACACTGCTTACATAAATCCATCAAAAACAATGATCCAAAAATATATTTGCGATATATATAATCTGAGTGTGTCCATTCTGCATAAAGAGTACTTTTACTTTTGATACTTAACTTAAGTCAGGGATCTGAATACTTCTTCCACTAGTAGTAAACATGAGCAGATCATTGGTCTTGCACTGCAAACTTTACTAGCTTTGCTACAGTACAGCAAAAGCCATATGTGGCAGACAAGGCAAGGATTTTTTACTACTGAAGCTGCTGTGGATTACCAGCTGGTTAAAAGGAGTGAGTAGTCACTGCTCAATGATGGTATAAAACAGAGCAGTCAATAAAGTAGGTTTTTAAAGAGAATGTAAATCACTGCAACCACAAGAAGTCCTTGAACATACAGTCATAGCTGTGCACAGAAAAATCAAAAAAACTGAATAAGACTATGGGTTCAGTGGTAGGCAAACACAGCTACACATAAAATCACACAAATACACACAAACACACATGACCTCATGCATGATCCAAAAAAAAAATTATACCGAACATGAGATTGAAGGATTTTTTCAAGGGAACTGTTTTCCCTCTTGGATATTTTTACATAGTAAGCGCTACACATGCAAAACCGACTCACTCAAAGTCCCCCTGCAAATGTCATATTACCACTTGAAAGTCATTCCGTGTACTGTGAGTTTCAAAGTGCTTGTGCTTGCAGCATTATTTGGGGTCTGCTCAAGGACCTAAATATAATGCTGCCAGTGGTCGCCCCATGCTTCATGGACTAACTGAGCTTTTTTTCAAATCGTTCCCAGAGTTCTCTATGCTGTTTCTGATCGGCTGAAATGGAAACCCAGTGTGCAGCTCGCATGCGGCTTGGGTCATAGGTTGCCTCTCATTTTCTGAGCAGATTCATATCTCAGTGTTACCCCTCCTGAGACTTCTCGTGCACACTCTGCTGTGTGGAACCTTTCTCAGAGGAACCCTGTCTCCACCGTTTGACCTCCCTTTCATTACGCCCCGACTCCCAAATGTCTTTCTGTTAAGAGTTCAGGCTTCGAAAGTAGAGATCCACACCCCTGCTACGCGACCTCTTCACCCCATCACTCCCCCTTAATTAGGGGTGGGCATATACATGGGAAGACTGCTATCAGTGCCATAATGCAGTGAACTCCCTACACTCTATTTCATTGAATTGCATGAAGCCCATTGTTCAAAGACATCATCAATCGTGCACTGTAGTTCTCCCGAGTTTAACTTGCAGTAATGTGCTGAATGGGCACTCAGCCTAACCCTATAATCCTCTCACACTGCAGCATGTACTACTTCTTCCATTCCTCCATCCCTGCTCAGGTTTAATATCAAACAACGCTTTATTTGTGTTGCCGCGTAAGGTGCACTGACTGCAACACACTGCTACAATTCACATCATCCAGCCTACTTATGTGAGGAGAAATATCCACCTTCATTATGCATAGGACTCTTGACAATCCCCTCCTAGGATTAGGTACGTGTGTGACAGTGAGGGCGCGAGCAGGCAGGCAGAGCTCAGCTGAAAATGGGGAAGGGAGGAAAATATGCAAGGTTATACATTTTCCCCCCTCTGCTCTGTCTCCATGCTTTCCGTCTTATGCTCCCCCATCTAGTGTATTATACATTAAACTGTAAGTAATGACAGAGCTCAAGTATATTCTAGTCAGCGATAATAAGAGAGCCTCAGGGATTTTTTGAACATCTGCATGCACAAGCATATGAAAATGTATAGACAGCCCACAATGCATTTAGTCTTTTTCTTCTTTATCTTTATTCCTAGTAGCTAGAGGTGTTATGGGATGATACATAGCGCAGTGATGACTAAAATTGTGATTGTTTTTGCCATGCATTAACAAATGCAACACAATTGCGCCAGCTGCTATGGGACATGAATGCTGATGGCTGCTGGGAAAGGCTGTTTTTTTTTCCTACAAAAGTAATTAAATTAATGTAACCTGTGTACTTAATTTAGCTCAGATTTATAAACGTATTCACAGACTGAAGTGCTTTGCTATATGTTTCCCACTAGTTCTGTTTTATACAGGCTTTACTTTAGAAGTCACTTAGAAAGAGGGATAATCCTCCCTTCTAAAATTATTAAGGTTCACATGATTTTGGCTTGGTTTTTTCAGAAAAGTACATTTTCGACACTAGTTAGATTGGAGAAAAACACACATCTGTAATGGATTTACTTTGTAGGAACTATAGGAAGCTTTCATGTTCTTTCTAAGTGAAAATGAAGAGCTTGTATTTTAACACCTTGTTAAGATTTTGCTTATAGATTAACATTTTCTCTCTCATTATCACTGCATAGATGCTGTCTCTCTCCTCTCTTCACAGCTCCGAGCGTGAGAGATTTCATTAAAGTTGCTGCTTAATTATGTAGGTGTTGAAATTTAATTAATGAAAGGGTAGAGCAACTCCATTACTCTGACACATTTTTGACGCTTGCAGAGAAGAGGAAAGAGATCTCGTTTTAGCAGAGCAGTGTCCCTTGAACGTGTCTTTCTTTCTCCAGGCCGTGTCTTGCCTATAGTACCTGTCTTTTCGGCTGCTAAGCTTACACCTCACCATCGATCATCCCTAGCAGTGTCAGAAGAGTTGACAGCAAGATTTTCCTTTTCCCCAAGACCCAGAGTCTCCCTTAGTGAAAGAAAAAGAATAGTGACAGAGGGTAAAAGCCATGCTTTCTGCTGACCTACACTTTTGAACATCTTTTCCATGGAGTCTGCAATGAATCCGAAATTTACAAAGTCCACCTGCTTTCCTAATGCTGTCTGTTGTCTTTTCTTATCTTATATATTTCTTAGCTTGCAGGGAAGGGGGAGAATTATGTCTCTACTGAGTTAAAAGCCTGAATTTATGATGCTTCTCAGAGCAGAAAACCAGTCCTTACTGGCCCAAATTCTTCATACTAATGCAGTTTGGTCCAAAGTTTAGGCCTAAGACTAAAAGTATTTGATCAACCTTCTTAACTTGATAGAATTCTCATACCTCAGCCAATACTGAAGTGTTCTAACAATGAAAATTAGCTTAATAAAAGATAGTTATGGTAAAAACTGAATGTTGTTGTTTAACTGTAAATGACTGAAACTTACAGCAGCAGAGAAAAACTTTGCAACTGTGATGACAACCAATCATTTCACTAAAACTAATGAAACCTGATGACCTCAGATAGTGTGCAATTTCATTGATATTCACAAGATGCTCCATGCAAATATTGGGTCAATTATTTGTCTATTTTTATAATTACAGAAGGTGGGCAGGATATGTTCATATTGTAATGTTGTATTTCCCCAGAGTAGGTGACATGACAAATATTTCCCCCCTAATTTCACTGTTTACTTATTATCTACTATGCAAATTGCTAAGCTGTAAGTATCATTATGAGATTTAAGCTATGTATTGATTTTAGCATCATATTTTTATGGCCCTGTGCCAATGACAGCTGTAGCTGGAGGCATCATGTTTTCCAGATTGTCAGTCTGTCCATCCGTCCGTCCCATTGTCGTGAGAACTTTTACACTTATTTTTACGAAATTTGACACAAATGTCAAAAGGGATGCATTCTGAAGTAATGACACAAGGCCTGTATAACC
>CAFUXE010000011.1:1870146-1904900 GCA_903364295.1 Serranus cabrilla | reverse complement strand
CATATATGTATTGAGGAAATAAGGGATCTGGATATGAAAAAGCATAAATTTAAAGGGATACATTCCTATAAAGAAAATCAATTAAAATATCAACTTCCTTCAGAGGGTTTCTTCAACCCATGTCCCATATGCACAAAGCACAATTGTACACATGAGTCCACACACACAGACACACACACACCAGAAACGAACCCCAGGTGCGTTCTCATCTTCCCAGCAGGTGCCTGACTGGCCAAGTGCCCTGGCGCCTCCCTCAGAGAAACACTGTGTCTCTCACAGTGTACTAAAGTGACCTCCCTTGCCTTAGGCTGAAAACCTAGAACAATGTGAACCACATAGCAACAGAACTTTGACATCTCTAGCACAGAAAGTACAACTTCTTCAAAGTTGGCCTCAAATAATTGTGCCGTGTTGCTGCTGCAGCAAACGTACACCCTGTATCCAGGTACAGGATTACACAGGTGACTAATCCCTCTGAAAGCTGGTGCATGGCGGACTCGATGGGCATGTTGAGTCACAGAATCATTCACTCACAAGCTCTCTTTAGTGCAGATCAGAGAAAGCTTCAGGGCAACATTTGCCACGGCAGGTTTCGCCTGCATCCCTGTCCCTTAGTGTGCATGTCCAGCAATGCCAGCAAGTGGCTATTACACAATCTGCAGCACCATGATCTCTGAGAAACAGAGACAGAGGCAAAGGGACCGGGGCCATGCTGGTGTGTGTCAGAGAGCGCGAGGGCCGGATGGTAGATGACGAGACTGAAATGAAAGAACAAAGTTGGTGGCTTTCCAGCTTCACTGTGGGATGTTCATACAGTATTAAACCATAGATGGCCCTAAGTGCAGCAGCTCCAGCCAACCGGCCAGCTCAGCCGAGGCCGTGCCACAGACTCCCTTTGATGTTGAGGGGGGATGCAGAGGGAAGGGAAGGAGGGATGAGGAGGGAGAGGGCGGTGAGGGAGGGTAGAGCGCAGCTGTTTTGGCCACTCCACTGTCACAGCTGACACGGCAAGAGCCAACAATAATTCTTCTCTGTAGTTCTGCACTACAACTCTCATACACCTCCATACCAGCCACCTTTTCCAACCTCCTTCCTTCCCCTGTTGGGTGGATGCCTGCCTGTCGGCAAATTGAATTCGCATGCATATAAATTCCATTGCAAATGAAGCAAAAAAGACTAAAGTATATCAAGGCTGGGTGTCTAATTGAATGTAATCCTGCCTTGAATGAGTTTGTCACCAATCACATTCCCCACATGCAACAGGAAGGCATACCAAGAATTAATTTGCTAAACGACAATCTCAGTATTGTACATGGAGCTATAAAATTGAAATGTTATATAAAAATCATAGATGTGCCCCAAAAGGAAGGCAGTACAGGCTAAACTAGATTTTTCAAATCGCATGCATTCCCAAACACTGCAGGTTAATAAATAAATAAAAACCTTTATATGTAAAGCCTCAAAAAATTCCAATGGGCAAACACTCTATCGGTGTATATAGCTTGAGTTACGGGGGATATTAACATAAATAAAGTCTTGCCCATTTGAATTTTGTATGGCCTTGTTCTTACTATGAAGGTTTTTATAGAAAACATTATCATGAGCCCAAGCTCATGTTGACTTTCAACATTCGGTGCTGAACCATTTTTTTTTTTTACTGTGTCACAGCACTGAACTAACATATTATGCAGACAGTGATACTTCAACAAACTTCCTTGATTTTATTTCAGAATAGGTAATTTTTCTAAGCAAGTTGTGTTCAGTTACGAACCAAACTACACTGTGCAGCAGGTAAGTATATTCATCTGAATCGATGATTTGTTTGCGCTTATCTTTATTTGGTCACAAGTGGGTAATTGTGGATTGCTGTAGTACATTTATGGAACTCTCAGTTACCTCTGTCTGCAGGAGAACTCCCTCCACTTCCAGTGACTAACATGAACCGTATGCTATCCCACCCCTACGCTTTCCTCCCTGCATTGAATGAGTGTCTGATTCATAGCGTACTGTGTGTGTGTGTTTTTTTTAAGGATATCTCTTTTGAAAAAAAGCCCTCCTCTTTGAAGTTCATTTTTAGACGCCCCGTGGATTACACTCGGTGCTCGGTGGAATAGGTTAAACATGTCCAGATGTGCTGTGTAGAACTAAATGAACTGGAGACAATTTTGGTTGTGATCCATAGATAATTCTCAACTTTTTAATGATGCCCCTTGGCTCCTCTGGAACACGATACACCTTCAGGCTTTAGTACCGTTAGAGCACAAAGGGAAAAGTCATCTTTGTAATAGTGAAAGCTCATTTCCCATGATGTTCAACAGTACCTTTACAAAAATAGCATGGTGATTGGGATTTTTGTCTGGCATGTCCCTGTGCCATTGCAAGTATGCAAAAACTTACAGTAGATTTTAGAAAATACCTATACAACTTCTCAAGGGGCTTCTAGCTGCTTGCTGTGCTTCAGTGTGTGCCTGTATCAGCAATCATTTTAGTGGGACAGCAATGCTATTTACAGTATTACTGAGATGTTGCATATATTTTCTGGCATTTACCATTTACAATTATCTTCAGTTGAGGCTTTTGTGTAAATGTTTATCAGACATTTTAATTAAACGCATCCATTAAACCATTATCCAATTAAACTCTTGCTTTGTTTGGGTTATACAATCCATCATAATGAGTTTCAAGTCATCATAAATGTTTTTGTTGTACGTTCTTTGATTGTTATGAAACAAGACAATGGAGACTTTTCAGATCTGTCGGCTGAAGCTACATTGCTATGAAACAATAGTGACATTGACAAAAATGAATGCAGACTTGATGTTAATTGTGATGGATTACATAACTCAAATTTCTTTCAAGAGTTGAATATTTTCTCATTAGAAATGAATGGAAACCAATGGCTGACTGGCATGCAAGGAAAGAAAATACATACAAAAATGTAAATTTGCATGCATTTTTTAAATAGTGACCAAAAGTGTGATAATTAATGATAGTATAAACACAATGCACTTTCAATATACAGGCCAAACACAGTGGGATACATAAAAGAAGAAATTGCTTAAGCTTACCATTCAGTTGTTGTTGAGTATAAATGGCCTGTCAGTGATACCCATTTGTCAAACTAGGACCTACTAACCTAATAAAAAGAGCAATATTTTTGTTTTATTTTAGGCCTATTAATCATTTTGTGGTGTTCTTCACCTCTTTGTGACATGGTCTACAGCTTATTATGAAGTCAAACTCATGAAGTCGTGTCTCAGGCTGCCCATTATGACAGTAATATCAAACATTTGCATGGCCCGACCACATTTGTGTCTACTTTAGGCTCATTACAGCGCACAGACACAGCCACATATCTTGTCAGTGTAGTTGTAGCTGAAGATAGATTCAGTTGCCTTTACGATGGGACTATCTGAATGCTTCTCTGTACAGTGCGTGAGAAGCTGCAATCCAAAGTTGGTATTCTGTCCAAGCTCCTCTGTGCTTTCCCAGGAGGAAGTTCATGCATAATGGATTAATTGTTGCTCACATCACATGTAAAGGGTCCACAGGTTAGTATTCCTGCAGTCTCACAGCGCTCAATAGGTCACCCAAACGGCCATGCCCAGCAATATCACTGCAAATCTATTGAAATAGTTCAATTAAGTCCACAAGTGCTCTACAGCCTCCAGTGAGTGACTGCTAAAGAGCCGTAATAGGCACCTTTTGAGTATTCGCTGTTGCTGATACGTTTAAAACTGACACATGCACTCGTTGTCTTTCACACACATAAACACACACATGTAGAGGCCCGGGTCCCACTGGAGAAAGACTTTGTGAATGTCAATGCAATTCTGTGGTGACAGCAAGCCGTGTCAGCAGTGAAATGGGCCCTACGTTGAGCGGAATGTAATGACTCACAAGACAATCGGAGTCCAATATGGAATGGCTTCCACTTTGTTGTGACATGCTGAAGACGGGTGACAAGTGGGCTGGAGAGAGAAGAGCCCTTCAAGGGGGTGTCCTTTCCTTTCTCCCTCTGTGTGTGTTCCCTCGGAAATATATTTCCACTCCAGCATTTTTATTTATGCCAGCTCCCCTGTTGAATGCTCAGGGATATTGGTTCTGTCTGAACCTGAGTGAGAGGTCCAGCTCTACTTTTTCTTGTTATACCTGCATTCTTAGCATCTGGCATTTATCTGCTGCAGACTCAGGCCTGGAGACAAAGCAGCAGGTTGTAGTATCTCAGAAGGATGATAGCAGTGTAAAACCCATGTTCAAACAACAGAGAATCTTTCACATCCAGACAGGCCTGAGGAATTGTTGGAAACTTTTCCCCCCTATAATAGAAACTTTTGTTTTTTTATGTATTTCACCCACCTCTGGCAGCACAGAAGCATCACTATTTTATGAAAAACTGATTTGTGGCTTCGCTAAGGAGAACGAGGAATAAAAATAAAACATTACTGTCATGTCCTTTTTTGACAATGCAATGTAATATTCATAGGAGTGATATTTAACCAGCAGTTTTTATTCTACTGCAAGCAATATATGTTGACACCAAATAAGTGATTTGTTTCAATCCATGTGCTAGATGAGCTAAACTGAAATAATATCAACCTACTTGAATCAAATCATCAACATACACTGCAGTATTTTGCTGTGGATGAGGAAATTGAGCACTACAAATATCATCTCAGCGTAACAGGCACAGTACAAATGATGTTGATGTTACCCAGTGCATAAATATTTTGCTAGAATACATCCTACTCGTGAATGAATAACAACAAAATGAATGCCACATCCAGCCTCTCCGAAGATCTCTCTAAACAGCACAATTAGGGCGCTGGGAGATTTGAATCCTATACAGAAAGCCTCTTCATTTCAAACAGCTCTTTGATCACCTTGCTGACAAGAGCAACAATTCAGCCGCAGTATTCAAAGTAATGAGAAAGATGGAGATTTTTTTTTAAAACAATAATTTATGTGTATGATGTGTCACAGTCAAAATGTGGCAACTGTTAAAATATGCAAAACTAAAAGGAAACAAAAAAAAAGAACAGTATAAGTGGCAATACTTATGTACTAGATATACATAGAATATTACAGTGTTCTAGTATAGGAACGGACTCAAAACAGTGTCAGGAAATGGCTGTTGGGGGGGAAACGGCAGCCATTTTGTGCCCTAATGAACTAATGATAAACATCGGCAGGCACAGGCAAGCCGGCTCACTAGCAGGCCCGTGGAAAAAGGGCGCAGTGGGAGAAAAGGAGTGTTAAGGGTGGTAGCCGTGGAGCAGAGAGATGAATCACACAGCCGAGTGTTGGAGAAACACAGGGGCTGCAGAATTAACAAGCTACTTCCAGTTGTTCCACCAAGAGAGCAGCTTGCAAAGATCAAAGATGGTCATTGTTGCTGCCAAGGACATCTTATCAGAGCTATCTATTTTTTGGATCTTTTAATTGCAGAAGTTTTCACGGGAGTGCTGAAACAACAAAAGTTAACAGGGACAATTAGGGAAATATCCAGGCTGCGTCCATTTTGTCATTTGCTAACTTTGAAAACTTTGCATAGTTGATGTTTATGCTTTTATCCATTATTCTTCTCTGGTATAAATTAAATAATGTAAAGGTCTAATAATTGGTTGTGAGATCAGCTTGTTATATGGTAGGCATTGTTACCTTGTGTTGTTTCATCAGCTTCTTACTTTACATGATGGGATTTTCATTTTTTGGGGGGTTATTTCACAAGAGATATGTTTTTGTCCTTAGTTTTTTTGCTGGTTTTAAGTGGGTGTGACTTACGCGTCTTTCACCCATAGGTTAATTCATGTGAGAACCTTTCAGCCATTGATAGTGTTTTTCACTATTAATGCATGCACTACATTCAGGAACATTTCCACCATGTGCCACGTCACACATGCCATGGTAATGCAGCAGTAGAGGAGTTAAGCCACAGTCCAACAGATGGCAATGCATCACTTATGGATAGCAACCAGAAACCTGCTTTAACAGGAGAAGAATGTGGCGCATGGCCAGGTGAATATGATAAAAAGATGTCTGTTATTGGTGAGGGAGGTGTGGTACCAATGCTTTTGGAATATATTTAAAGTTTGAAATCGTGACACCCCTACATCGAGGAAAAGCACTATCGCTTATGTCCTTCTAATGAGCCATCTCCATAGAGAGCAAGTGAACCAATCACACGACTCAGCTGATGACGTAATTTAATCTAACATATTTACAGTTTAGCATTTACATCAATTCATCCGTTTGTTGTTGAATAGCAATATCCCCACCCCCAATACATTACATACATTCATTAATTAAACATATTGAGGTTAAGGTTAAGCCAGAGCATTACTATTTTTCTTTATGAAGTTCATTTTGAAATATGTCCCATAAGTTGTCATTTTTTGGGTTGTTACCATTTGTTAAACATATTTGGTGCTCAATTAGGCTATTTTCTTTTTCTATCGAGAATGGATAAAAATTATTAAAAAAAACCCCAGAAAAATACATGATTCGGTTTAAAAAATGTTGGTTATTTTGGAGATCTTGTACGATTGGTTTACAAGCAGTTTGGTGAAACTTCTGAGAAACCCCCATATTGTCAATACACCGAGGACAGCTATATATCTTCTAACTGTTTAAACTGAACTTCGATCGATACATGCTTAATGTCAACTATAGAAATCACTAGTATAATTGGCGATTGATGAAATTTGACTATATGACCTTAATTTGGTACATTACCCCAAAAAGATGAGTCAATTCACTCTAGATACCATTTATCAATGATCTGTTTATGTTTATAAATCAAGACCCAAGGTTGCATAGACGAAGACATAGCCATCAGTTTTTTTTAAAAAGAAAAAAGGTTTATATAAAGAATTGAATTGTGACCTTGGAATTGACCACCTGCACCCATTCACACATGAACCCATGCTGAGCCAATCTTTTTAGGTTTAACCTTGACTGTTGCTCATTTAGAAACTAATTTTAATGTTACAGAGAATTATGGAAGACTTGAAACCTTTAGGGGCTTTGAAATGTATTGCTGCAACACTTTTTCTAGGTAGATAAATATATGTAGGAGATTGCCTGATATTTTGGTTTACTTCTGGGACATTAACAGATAAATATAAATTTAAAAATAGATGAATGACTAAGTCCTGTTTTTAAAGTTGGAGCCTCTGGAGTCGAGGTTAATGTACTGTACAATGACGAACCTGCTTGGAAATTGAAGTGCTTAAAACATCAGCCATTAATGCTATGCTTATCTTCAAGCTTGTTCATTCAACACACATGCAAACACAAAGGCAACCCACTGCTACTAATTCCCTTCACCCAATGCGTTCTGCGGATGGAAATGTCTTTTAAGTACTCAACCACAGTCAATTACTGTTGACTTACAGTAAAAGACAAATCAATTCCTTCTCTTTCGCTGTGTGTTGTTGACTCCTGCTGAGGCAACACAATGGATTTTTTTAGGGGCACAAAACAGTTTAAGCGCTCTACTTTTCTTCTTTTCAGCAAGGACAATTTGCTGCGGCAGAGCAGTCTCAGAATATCAACAGTCTGGGCCAAAACACAGGCTGCATACATCATAAGCTCCAAACTCGAGGAGTGATCTGACGCTGAATTTGCCTCCCAAAATGCGCAGCGTTTGAGTGACACCACCAATGGATTTCGCTTTTAGGCTGTCAGATGGCACCTCCGCTTAAGAATGTGACACAATGAAAGATGTTATATTTTCTTGTCAGTGTGGGTATTAGAAAAAGGAAGTCATGGTATTGAACTGATAGAAACCAGACATCTGCAAATTATACACAGCTTGCTGCAGCTGACGGATCGCGTGATGGCTTTCTGTGTGACATATCCATTTCAGTTGATCTCCATAACAATTTGTACTCTCATAGATACAATGTCTTTATTTTGATCCAGCATGCGCTACAGTAGAAAACTAGATAACCTGTCTAAATCTGTTTGCGGAATAAATCTTGTGCCTTCAGTATAACAAGATGAATTGCCTTTGCTCAGACTCATCATTTCACAAGGCTGCCCATAACTTTCGCCGCATGGGACTTAATATTCATCCTCAGAAGAGTGAATGATCAGTCAAACAGTCTGGTATCGGACTGACCCGTTTTGGAGTGGCGGTGGGGATCACTTAATAGCTCTAAAGGTTGTGAGGTGGAGTCACACGCTGCGGCTCTGAGGTAGACCCACAGGGAGCAGCCAGTGTTGGTCGGTGTCACTGGAGCACTTCCTCTGTCTCCAGGTCAGCTGAATATTTCATAAGTTCGGAATAGGGAAGGTGGTACTCTACTCAAGGCTACTGACCTGGCACCTCATGCTACCATGAGAAAAACTTCTTCCCGCTGACCTTCCTCTTCAACCTCATTAAAAAATCTACCCTTCAAAACATCATGTAAACCGGTACATTAGATCATTTCTGTAGGTACAGAAGATTCAGTTGCTGCTACAATTATGGCAGGCTTATCAAGAGAGATGGAAAAAACAATGAATCACTTTATTATCAGCAACTGATTGTTTCTTTTGTTAGTCACTGTTCCTTTCATTTGATGATTCAGGAGCTGGATATTAAGGATGGAAAGCTATAATGGGGTTCAGGCACATTATTTTCAGTGTTACTGGTATATCGGTTATTGGTAAAGAGCTGCTTTGATGACCTTATCAAACAATCAACTTATCTAATGATAAAAGAATTTAAGGAACTAATTCATGAATTTTTTTTTTTTATTATTGGGGAAATACACTTATTCCCTTTACTGAGAACACTATTGGGGATAGGAGGGGGTTTGTGGATTTCTAATCTGAAAGAACAAAAAGCCAATACATTCATTCTCTTTCTTTGCTTAGGGTTAGATGAGAAGACTGATACCACTGTGTGGTAAATACCATGCTGCTGTCAGACTGTTTACGTTCAGGCAAATAAGGCCCGCTCAAATGTAGTTGGTAAACACTACTCTGACTACATACAGACTACAAACAGAAACCAGAACACATATACCAAACTATTGTTTGATTGCTGTTTACAGAGGTTAATGGCCTGTAAATGTAATATGTATGAAACAAAAATTAGTTCAATTTGTGTGCATAAGGTACATTTTGTTACCTTTAGACAGAGCAAGGCTAGCACTTTCTCCCTATTTCCAGAGTTTATGCTGAGCTTACATAACTAGCTGCTGAGCCAAGCAACTAATATTTACCATCCAGACATAACAATGGTATTGATTTTCTCATGAGTGTCGATTCATAACTTTAAAAGACTTACTTTTAGCTTAAGTGTGGAATATGTGCTAAATAGGCCTTATTACACTGTAAAATGACATATGTGATCAATGTGATAAACACGGCTGTTAAACCTTCTTGTAAATGGGCACAAGCCGCCATGATCTCAACTGTGGCTTACACACTCACATTACCAGAAACAGAGATGCTTCCAACTCCTACACAGCGCTGCCTTCACTGACAGACCCCCTACTTCTCCCTGCAAACTGGGGAGGAGACTTTCACTGAATACACGGGAGAGGATGAAGCATCCATCCATAGTTGGAGGAGTTTATTCCTTTGCTTTCTGGCATGTGATGCACCTTGGGTGTCCCCAGAGCCTCCAGGGTCTCAAGCAAATATAACGAGGTTGACACGGTGTTTAACAGTGGGTAGCAATGGGGTGAACAGCACAATGTGTCTGTGTCAACATGACAGTGTACTTGAACCCACATTAGCACAGAATCACCCTCCCACACAGCTCACATCATTTTAGTTTGGTAGTAAAATTAGAGCAGACTTTTATTCATTAATTTTTTACCTCTGGACTTTAACTGACAGTCCCTAGTGGACTCAGTAGGTCTATCTTTGCAGTAATGGTGATGGTTGTGGAAAGAGTGAAGAGATGGAGTTGGTATCTGAACCATTTGGATCTATGTTTGGAATTTTTTTGTTGATTAAATATTGAGAAGGATGTTCTCATGGTAACGTTGAGAGATAAGTCGTTGTTCAAGACTAAAGGAGTCTTTTAAAGCAGTTGAACTGAAATTGGCCCTCTCAAACATGGTTTAGAATAGCCATAGATTTTAGCCTACTCGTCCATGATCTTATCTGATTCGCTGAAGGAGTTATCCCAGGACTAAAAGGCTTAACCTCTTCAACTTCCCCAGATCAGTCATTACTTTCTCATGCTACATTTATTCAACTCCACATAACTGAACAAAAATACTAACTGAAAGGAGCAACTTCTTTATTTTGATGACATCACTATCAAAGATGTTTCTCACATATATATAAAAATTCAAAAGGGCCCGCACACTATTTTCCCAGAGTGATGAACTAACCCCTTCTCCCAAAAATGACATCCATTTCTTTGTGTCTCCAGTCGTGTGAACCCAATGGCAGGACAGTCACTGTCCTCATGCTGATACAAAAGCTCTATAGAAACAGATTGTATAAACACTGCTCCATTTCGCTACTAATGCTCAAAAACTCTGTACGAAACCTTTAAATGTACTCAAATTGTTAAAGAAATAGGTTTGCAATGGTTTCTCACCCTTATCTAGCGCAGTGCTTATAATACAGACCCTTTCACCATTTCAGCATAGAAAATGATGGAACTTACAGAATATATGCCCATCAGAGTTTAGACCTACTTCAGAATTTACTGTGATTCTGATCTCTTCCCAACAGAGAAAATGGGTGATAATTAATGTAATTTCACACAAAGTAGTTTGATCAGGCACGCCGTGTCTGCAGATAGCGTTATGGCTCAGAGGTTTGATCACTCAGATAAAGGGGTGAGAACAGCTATAATGTGTGGGGAGCAGTGGAGCTGCAGGGGGAAAAAAGCCCCCTGTAAAAATTGCAACAGTGCAGCCCTTATTTTCCTCTCGATTGATACTAATTGGCAGCAGAATGCCTTCCTGACAAGTCTCTCGCCCTCAGCGCCTCCCGCATGCGAGCGTGATGAACTGCCAACTCCGGAAATAATCCCAAATTTAGCTGGGAAGGATCATCAAGGCCTTTAAAAATCTGCTGGGACCTGAAGGATTCTTTCCCCCCTTCCCTTTCCTGGATTTTCACAGACATCTTAGGCTTGTTCTCTTTGTCTTCTTCCTCTGTAGGCTCACAAAATGAAATCTACTTATTAGTTATAAACTCAATTACAAGGGAATAAGGAGTAAAATCCTTTTGACATGGAAACAAGCTTGTCTTCTCATTAGCATTATGTAGAAATATATATATAAAAAAAACCTTTTATGCAAACTTAGATTTTTTAATTAAAAAAGCTCAGTTATAGTTTATTAGATAGGAAACATTTAAAAACAAAAAAAGCAAAACATAACTGCAAGGATGAGAAAAACAACCACCCGCTGCTCGCAGGTAACAGCCTTCAGTATTTATCTATTACTGTTTCATCTCTGAGGCTGTTTTTGTGCAGAATCACAGACGCCAACAATTCGAGGATATAGATCTTGAAAAATATCACAAATTAATTTACCACATCTTGCGCCGACAATTCTCATTCTTCACATGCTTAAAAAATGGACTTCATAGTAAAAGATAATTCAAGGCTTAGGATAGATTTTTTCTGCTGGTGCGTAATTTGACACTTGACAAAGTGCAGCGGGTTTCATGGATGAATGAGTGTATCTATCAGGTCTGCCAGCAGTGCTTTCATTTAACCATACAGTCCAGCATTGCTCTTTCAGTTGAACCTTACAACTTCTTTTCCCACAGTGGATATTTACCAGGTCAATGAGATGTCTTGGCTTTCAGAGGACAAGAGCACAAAAAAATATATGAAAAATTGGCATTTATGTCAGAGAAAACTTATCCTGAGTAATCACAGTTTTTCACTTTGGTAAAGATAATTAATTTGAGGTGATATATTATGAGCAAAATTAGATCACTGCCAAGAAGTGGTACTTTTTTATTTCATGTTTGTGAGTAAGGCATGCAGAGGGAGAAAAAACTGCCTTTGGATGCACTTGGGAAGGGTCATTAATCGAAGAAGTGTCTTGGGTCTTTTAGGAAAAGGCCAGGATAATGTGCTGATGATAAATAGGGTTTATGCAGTATTCCATCTCTGGCGGTAAATCTCTCTCTTTCTTGCTAACTTCTCTCATCACGGAGAGTTCAAGTCAGGGCACCTTTGTGGCCCTGTTGACATTTGAAACAAATCAGCTTTGACAGGTCAGGATCCCTTTAGAATCACTGCCCCACAAAGAGGTCAATCACGAGATGAATGATTTATCTCAGGGAGAATAAAGTGTTCCTATCCAGCAGAAACAAGATGTATGCTAAAATCATTTCTGAGAGCACTGTTGGTTGGCGGAGAGTTAAAATATGCTCTGCTCCTGACTTGGGCAACAATGTGTTGAGCATGCTTACAGTGCTGTTAATACTTAAGATGACTATATTGTAGGAGGCTTTGAGTATGAAGGTCACCTTTCTTTCTCACTTGACTGACTTTGAACAGAAATCTCAGCCAATAAGGGAGCAGAGGTCTATCGCATCACACATCCGAGCCCATGTTGTCTGGAGCCTGTGATTCTCCCAAAGGCTATACAGTACGCCATGCTGCCAAGCTCTCTTAAATGTGCCAAAATGCACTCTGCCTTGAGGTGCACTGTGTCCAAAACCATGAAGCTTCATCCAGCTAATGATGTAAGTCCCCCTTAAGAGCAATGTGTGCAAACTGGATTTGTTCTGACCTGCTCCAGTAGTCTGGCAAATCTCTCTGCGGCATACCTGTTGATGAAATGATTGTGCATGTACATTGTGCAAGTGCCTATTTAGCATAGTGTAATAATGTTTTTTTTAGTCAATTAAGTTCTGTTTATTTCTCCATTGGCTGCAGGATCCTCTCCAGTGCTAGATGATCTCTTTTGCAGTCAGAACACCCTCAGCTTTCAGCAGTTATTGAGGTCATGTCCTATTACCATCTGTCTTTAGCTGCATCAGGAGTAATCCTCCAGTCCGCTCCCTTAACCTTATTAAAGAGATCAAGTGCAGCAAGCAACAGCTGCAATTTACATTTGGTTTGACCAACTGCTAATTTTATCATATGCGGTCATGACATAATGGCAAATCTTGCTTTCCATTCCATCTGCTGTCATTATACTGCCTTGCTTTCATGACAGAAAGAAATCTAATGACATTGATACCTCAGTTAAGTACAGTTTAAATAAATAAATGAAGTAATTTATAGGTTAAATTGAGGGCGATGGATGGAAAGTTCCTGGGAAGTTCACAGGCGTAGTGCGCCCATGCCTCTGAACCTTCATCACACCAATATGAATCCCCACATCGACATGTGCTCGCTAGGCCTGCGAGGACAAACAGTCTCGATGAGACACAGCAGTGGCAGCCAGTGCCCATCAGAGGCTACTAGGCCAGCTGCCTGTTAGCTCATGAGGCTAGGTCTCATGCTATTTCCAGCCATTACAGCGGGGCAGTGGTTCAAGACATTACTCCACTTTGACAAACAGTGTAGTGGGCCTATTTTTCTCTGTCTTTCATTAAATATGCTGCCAGATATTACAGAGTGCTGGAGTTTAGTCCACTCCAACAACTGCAAGGTCAAATATTTAGAGAGATAAAAAGTGGTGTAGACTACTGTAAAACCATGTAGCAAATACATTCACCTAAAGGTTGAGGTTACTACTTATATTTGTGGTTTCTACTACAACATGTTGACAAGCACAGGTACTCAAAAATACATTATGTTCTCATCCAGTCTATTTGAAACACTTCAGTGCCTGTCTCTTTAAGCCCCCAGTCCCGAAAAAAGCCCAGTCTGCTCTGATTGGTCAGTGCATCAACGACTTCTGCATCTGGACTCTCCACATCTCCACACCATCACTGCAGCCAGGAAATAACTGTAACAGCACTGTAACTGCACTTTATCAACGTATACAAGAGTATAGTTGTGACATCACAACCTTAAAGATGTCCTGATGGCTCGTTTACACAACTTCTTGATCCAGGCTGGGTCCATTTCTTACAGGATCAACCGTTTGATAATTTCTCAGTATTTATATAGCACCTAGACCAGCTTTATATAGAATAAAAGGAAATATCACTTTTTACAATATCGACCCTTTAATAAAAGACAATCTGTAAGTAACAGCCACATAAATCCTCTACCTTGCATTTTACCAAAGGGGGCCGTGTTAATTGCCCTTGCTGTAAACAGAAACCTTCTGATCCATAATCATTATAAATTATGATTTAATTAAAACTAGGCGCCTCGAGCTGACCTGAAGGAAAGGCTTCCTCTGTTGGATCTCTCTGAAATATGTATCGGGGGTATCAATCTACCTGTCTGCAGTCTGGTATCAAATGTGATGGATGATGGCCGGCCAATGCTAAAGTCAGCTATTTCGGAGGAGCTATCTGGTTCAGACTCAGTCAAGCACAAATCTGAATGTCACAGTCCCGCTCACATCAAAGGGCCCCTTTTGGATTCATTAATTCGCAGAGACGGTCCTCCCTATCAATTATAGCCATGATTAAAATGTTTTGGAGTTGTCTTGCTCAGACTTGGAATATTTTCACCGAAGGCATAACTTCACAAGCATGGCTCCTTTCTTCAGAGAAATTAAATCCTTCAAATATTCTTTCAGTTCTGTGCTTCTGAAAATAAAATGCACTAAAACAATAATTCTGGCACTGAAACCAATGTTATGGTGATATGGCTGTCAGTACATTTAAAGAATAACAAGGAGCACTACCAATAGAACACTGATTAAATGAATACAGTACAGTACAGTAAAAATACGTTGAGGTCACACATTAAACTCTCAGGTTAGAGTTGCTTAAGATGAAGTTGCTTGGTGAACATCCTGAGAGCATGAATGTGACCATTGACAAGAGTGATGGGGAGACTGTCCTCCCCCTAAAGAATAACATCAGTGATTATTTATGCAAGCAGCTTGTTACAACAAAAATGCATGCTTTTTGTTGGGGGTAACCTCTTGTGGCTGTAGTAATTATGACAGGAGTGAAACAGGAAGTTAGGTGACATAGTATAAAGGTAGAGAAAGTCCATCTAGGGTGGGTAGGAGGTGTGGATGGGTCAAACAAACACAGGACTAGAAAGCACTGTCCATGTGCTGTATGAAACAAAAGTCAGTGTTGAGTCTTATTTAACTGTTAGTGGGTCTTATTCAAATTTCATGTTACAAATGTAATTACACCACGTTCTATGTCACATGCATAATTACACCATGTGCTTCGAAATGGAAGTGAAGTAACGTAATGAATGCCAAACCCCAAGCTCTTTGTAACACTAACCAAGTAGTTTTTGAAGAGAACAACCCCATAGGCCCCATGGGTCCAACAGACATCAGACTTTCACCCAGGAGAACAAGGTTCTTGTCCCATGTGAAAAATGAAAAACGATGTGATTTAATATCCGCAAACTGTACGTTTATGTATAATGACGTGTGCTATTTTTAGAATGCTCCACTCTGCTCTGCTGGAGATCTTGCTGTTTTGGTACCTAAACCTAACCAAACTGTGACAGTTTCACAACATTAACCACATGTTTAAAACTGAAATCATCCCTCTATGGAATGAGGACATGTTGATTTTCTGCTTCTAGGAACAATTGACATTTGTGGTCATATTGGTTGGATAACTTTAAGAAGACCCAAATTTAGATAAATCAGGGGGAAAAATTGACTTACCAAATGCAGTAAGCTATTCTTTAAAACTGCTCTTAAAGCAGTGAATACAATTTCATTCAAAGTTAGTAACGGTTTAGAATGAACTTTGCCCAGCTGTCAAAGTTTCCATATCCCACATCATTTTAAGGACTTCCACATTATGTTGGTAAAAAACAGTTTTAAAGTTGTCTCTTGACCTTGGAAACAGCAGTTGGCAAAACAATATCAATAACTTAGAAAACTAATGGGCCTTGTGGCTAGAGTGTTTTGCCAACTGCTGTTTTCAAGGTCAAGTATACACTTTCAAACTCAATAAACAAACTCAACAGTCTGAAACTCGGATTGTAGATAAAATCACCAAATAATATAACATGACGTTAATTTACAGATTGATTGTACAGATATCCTTACATTTTGGGATAGAGGCTCAACCATAATTAATACTTGAAGTGTACAATGTATCAAACAACTACTTATATCTCGGGTTACATATTAAAATGCATATATGAATATTTCTGCACAGCCAAACAAATGGCCATTTCTTTCTAAAAATCTTCTGAGAGAAGATTTGAAAGATGGAAGGGTTTTCAGCCTTAAAGAAGCACACCAAAATAAATAAATTCTTGCACATATAAATTGTATTTTAGTGCCACTTGTTTAGAGAACCCACACCTCCCTTTCTCCCTAGCCAGAGACTAATTTTCCTCATCCATCCATTTGACTTGAAAGACCCTCTGAAGAATCTCTTCTGAGCTTGTTTGTGGCTGATGTTTGTGATGTTTATTTCTGCAGTGCACTGGCACTGCCTCACAGCTACTTCACTGGGAGTGAAAATGAAATTGATTGATGACAACTTTGGCTGTATATTGATGAAGGGGACAGCAAGGGTGTTGATTGGTGTGGGTGTTTGTTCCTCTTTTATTTCTTCATCGTTGACTAATTGCTACTATCATCATTTCCAGCAGCGATACAGCACCGCCATGTGATGTTTCCTCTGTGTACATAATTTCAGCCTCTATTCTTTCCCATAAGCACTGAGAGCCAGGTGTGAGTGCTCTAAGCACCCGGTTTTGCTGAGTCCTTCATTCTGTGTGTTGTTTCGCATCCACACCAATTGTGGTTAAACTGAATCCAATATAAGGAAGCACAATTAGTGAAGCTCTGTGAGGGACTGCAACACACAGCAATTTCCATCTCTGCAATTGTCAGTTTACCTCCACAGCAAGACAAGTGACGCTTGGTCTAAAACAACATGCTAATGTGCAACAGTGCACCAATGCTGTGTTGCCTCTTTATTTTTATTCTTACAGTCCAGAATCTTCAAACACAAAAATGCTTTTCCGTGGGAATCAGCCATCTGAAACATAACATGGTTTGCAGAGCCAGACAGCACATAACTGCTTAGTGTTTCACTGCATAGGTAGGCATCCCTCTGACCGTGACGCTTCAGACACACTGGGCCTGATTTCATCAAAACGCCTGCCTCCCAGGGTGAGACAAAACAAGTTCTGAAGTGCACAGCTTCATGTTCAGAGCCACTGTGAAATAGCATGAGCACGGACAGTAAGGATGCCATCTTTTATTCGGAACTACAAAGGAGGATTTTTTCCGACCGTGTGTGGAATGTCACACTGCACTCAAACTGTCAAACTGCATAGAGTGAAAGTATTTTTGTGTTTAGAACATGCAACATCTTGAACCCTCTCTTCCTCTCTGTTGGATGGGTTATCTTCCCTAAACTAGCTCACTGCCTTTTGTTGTACAAAAAAATGGCACAATAAATGTTCCACTGCTTTTTTTGACAATCCCAATCATGCCTATTTCTCATTTCAATATACCTTTGCCTTTTTTTTTCAAAATTCAAGTTACATCATCTTTAAATTCGTCTATTTCACTGACAAAGAAAAGCCTGTCGGGCACTGCTGTGTCACACATGAGTGCTCTTGTGGTTCTGGTGAACCTCAGATCAAAATCCCCACAACTCCAATAATAGGAGACGAACCATTTCCTCCTCCAGCCCCCCTCCTCCTCCTTCATGTCCTTACACCAGAAGTGTTCCTGGAGGCAAGCAATCAATAGAGCTCTCACACTGAAAGGCTGTAAACCTGAAATAGTACCCATGACAAGCCCTTGCAGGTAATAGGTCAGATGTATTGATTGATCTGTTCATAAACACACATTTTAGGACGGCTTCCTGTGAAATGTTATGTCCATGTATAAAGCAAACAGCTGAAAATTTATGTGACTTATCTCCGTCCTGGAAAAAAAAAGATTTTAATGTTTCTCTGGCACTAATTTTGCAAGAAATGTAGCTTTGAAAGGTTTGCTGGCTGAGAAGACCTGCTATATAAATCATTTGTGGCAACTTCAACTTTCTGAAATTAGAAAGTGCCTTCTCAGCCAAACTAGAGTGCCAGAATTGGGATACGTCAGACCATGTACCATTGTCTCACCTCTGCTGTCTCACTTGGTGATGTTTTTTTGGTTGGATTCATCATGAGAATATCTGTGCAGTAATAAAATGTTAAGACTATATAGTGCAAACTAACATTTACTACTTTTTTTTTTATTGTGCTGCATGTATGCACCTGGGAAAAGCAGACCTTTCTCAATAAACAGCATTATAAACCATCTGAAATGGCATTATGAACTACTTTCACACCTTATTCGCTTTCTTTTTCTTGAGGGACTGTATGAAAATTATTAGTTAGGGAGGCTTAGTGTTATGTTTCACCTGACGGTAGCAGGTGTCAAAGTAGGTTATCTATGCTGATGGTTTCATGGTGCTAAATCCAATTAGTATTGCTATGTAATAAGTAGTGTTGAGGAGTATCGGTGCTACAGTAGTGTTACAGCTTTCCCTATGTTAAAGCTTATCGGTAGCTTAGCTCTTTTAATGATCAAGTGGTTTCCACAGAAGCCACATTTTCCCAAGTTTTCTTTGTCACGTAACTGTTAGCTTGCTTAAGGTCTTCAGGGGGTAACATTCGCCTCAGTGTGGTGAAGCTTAATTTAAATGTAAAATAACTGGTAACTTGGCTCACTAAACCATTCAGTATGTATTTAACATCTTTTTTTTTCATAAAGAGACTAACAGAGATGCTATAAGATTATTAAATGTACTGCTGAGCTGAGGCCGGTGCTGTGACACGGCATGTTGTGTTTGTTGACTTGAAAGTTAATAACTTTTTGGGGTGATAAGCTGAGTCGTGGTGGACCTAAAGAAAACTCAAACTGTAGCAAAATGGAAACATTTTGGATTTTAAGCTGACAAAACATAGACAAAGCAATTCGGAAACACTGCAATTAATGAATACATACAAAAGTAAAGGTCCCTTCCATTTTCTGCCAAAAAAATGAGACTATCCTCACGCTTGCGCCAAGAATAAAAATGACAATACCATCCTCCTTTTCTTACCCCCCTTAATAATTAACAGTCCCTAAAAACATTACCATTGTCAAGTAAAACACACAAAACATCTGATGCTGATATAATACTAATTTGCATTTGGTCCTTAAGGAATATAATGGCCTATAGGAGAAGATAAGCCTTCTCTGTGTCACTACTGAATTGCGTATGCAGACGATTCTAAGTCATGGCACATTTTCACTGTATGCCTTTGAAGTCTTAACCATGCCAACGTGACATAGATTTCTGCTCATCCTGAGGAGACACTGTGTCCTTCATCAAACTTAAATTGAGACGATGCAATCTCTGTTTCTCCCCTTCATCCTCCCATCCCCCCTCTTTCTCTCTCTCTCTCTCCGTCTCCCCTCACTAATAAACAGTGCTCTCTTCTTCATGCATGAGGGACTTGCGATCGCTCCCCTCCCTCAGTCAGACAGATAGCAGGGGAGATGGATGTGTCAGTCAGTCAGCGCCGTCTCATCTCAGTCAGGTGCTCTGTGTACTTCAGGTTATTTAGAGGCCTGCTGGCTGGTAAACCGCACACAGCTAGCTTTTTGTTTTTAAAGCTTCAAATTTGTCTGGGGAAAGCAGAAGTGAGCTCATTTTGTTTGGTTGTTTTCCAGCTGTTTTTTTACTCGCTTCTTAGCGATGGCCTGCATGTCAATTTACAATTCAGCTCCGAAAACATATATAAATAAATAAAAAGGACCTAGATGTAGTGTTGCTCTGAGAACTGGGTGGCAAGGCTGATTTCTTCAGGTCCCTTTTGCCAAGACATAGCCACCTCTACCCTACAGAAACTGGAACAGTCAGTTCAGTACATCTCTCCATCTGCCTCTCTACAGTGTCATGTCAATGAATAATAAGCACCCGGCCACAATCTCCAATTATGCAAATCGATGGCGGGATCCAGATATAGGGTTGTTTGTGGCAGATCTAAATGCAGATGCACTGATGGTTTAGAGTTCTATCACATTACAGTCATGAACAAAGGACTGTCATCTAAGACTCTCCTCAAGCGTGTCTGTAAGCTGCCAGTACGTATTGTACACTACAGTGATGCTATTAAAGAAGTACAAAGGTCTGAGAAACATCATTTTTTCTCATCTACCAGACCCACAGATCACCCATGAGCTTTTGTATGTCAACAATGTGATACAGGCACCGGTTGATGGCAGGTGACATGTTTTGCGATGCCTTCCTTTCATGGATAAAGTATTTTTTAACACAATTAAATCCCTGTCCTCTACAGTCCACCCATTCAATCAGTTGTCTTTTGTTTTTGAGTGGTCCTTTGTTGAGACTCTTAATTGCACTTTCTGCCAGATAATGATCAGTAAGTGCCGGTTTAGGAATTAGACTCATTTGTTTTAGTGATGAGCTCGTTCTCAATAGAGTAGCACAGAACAACTCAAGTAGTTCTCACTTCCAATGTCTCAACGCAATTTTCACCATTTTAATTGTATTTACAAAAAAGTTATTCTGGATAAAATTATTATGCAGCTTTGTTAGTGTAGTAGAGCTAAATAAACAGTATACTGAGTATCTTTTAATGAAGGTTCTGCCCTTTAATTTGAATTAATTTTCCAGACTGCGGAGTTCAGGGAGGCCAAACCAGAGGCCAAAAAGAAAGCTGGGTGGCTTCTCTCTCAGAGTGACCACAGACCACACAAAAAGTATGACTTCTAACAACTTCTGTATGTTAAATAGACTTTGTGGCTGACTATGCTTGCAAAGACACAGGCTGTATGCTTAGGAAGAGCAACAGAAGCAGCTAGAGGCCATGAAATTCTTGCCCTGTCTTTCCTACCACAAGGATCGACTTGTTCACGGACAACCCATTTAGTTTCAGAGCAATTTCTTTGCTCAACTGATGCACCTCTTTTAGTCTGGAGAGCAAATTGATTCAGTCATAACTTGTGACCCTTCCCTCCATATTCTTGAACCGATAACAAAATCTCCTTTAAAATCTCAAACAATTGTCTTCTATTGAAACTCATCTACAAATCTTTCAACTTATTGACGTCACGGCGGAAACATTGTTCCTTACTTTCACACAACAAAGGGCTCGTCAGCACTCTCTATTCAGGTCAGAGATCTGCTGCAATCACAGATGACCCGATACTTAATACAACTTTGCTTGAAGAGCCCCGTGGATCTACAAAGGAGCTGGGTGCTAGAAATGGTATGAACTGGTGGCCAAATGCAGACAGTTTCCCTTAGAAAGCACCTCAAAAAGAAGCATAGCTTATTTTTCTCTACTTTTTCATTTTCCCATCTTCCTTCTCTCTTTTTTTGTGCTCACATCTGGGTTGCACTCATGGCAGCATTCTACTTCCTTTGTAGTTGATTTAATTGGCTGCTGTAGCATGTTGACATGGAGTTTTCATTATGATTTACTATGGAGTTGGTTGTGTTCAAATTAGAGCACCCAGTGGAGGCTTGGACCAAAATCAAGATGTTGCCTGTCACAAAAATGTAGAGTAATTACCATGAAATCAATCAAACCTGTTAAGCAATCAACCTCAATACTCACAGTAGGGATATTCACAAAGAATGAAAAAATCGGCATTGTTTAAACTTCCAATGGAAGCATAGAAAAAAGAAATAAAGTGTTCTCCCACAATGTGGCAAAAACACTGCAACAACTCCAAATGTACTTTAAATATGAAGATATATTTCATCATCTCTTGCTTGCTATTCTCCGGCCACTTTTTAAGAGAACTCTTCCATCATCTTCCCCACAGAGGCATCTCATTTAAACACGCAAACCGCTGGGAGGCCAGCCACAAATGCCTAATTGAAACCCTTTTTAGTTTATGAATAAGAGAACACCCATGTGCCCCGGACGACAGAATGTCTTTAACGGCAGGGCATCATCTCAAATGCAGGGCATGTTGAGCATCTCTCTGACAGGCTTATTACATAACATGCCACTGCAGGTGCAACCCATAGAAAGCGGATATGAATGGCAGGCGGAGGCTTGTAAGTGACCATCAGCTTGTGAGTGGGGGCACGGAGGGTAGACTGCATCAGAGGCATGACAAGTGAGGAGTGTTGCACATTACCGTGCAGGCTGAAATCAGACATGATAATAATAGTCAAACTATTTCTGGTGTAGCAAGGCAGGTGCAAGTTTGTCAAAACACCATCATGACAGGGTGAGTTTGAAACGTGTCAGAACAGCTCACAAAGCAAATGTGTTTTTCCCCAGCAAATGCGTGCAAAGTCTTGGACTCTTAAATGATGTATGCTATCTAATCAAAGGATATAAGGCAGTTACGCTAGTTTATCACAGCAGATACTGAATAAAATGGAATTTGTTGGGTTTGCATAAAAAAGGTTTTGTGTTGCGTCTATGAATACTGCATGAGACTCACGAAGCTAAAATAACGCAGTTCTGTGAAAGAAAAACGCTGTATCAAACAGATCTCAGAGCAGTTGGATTAGAAGCTGTAAAAGATGGATGTGGTGAGGGAGTGAGCTGCTACACATCCTCAGAGTTGCTAGCAGCTGTTCAGGGTAGGGACTTGGCAGGTACAGATCGCGAGGGAGCTCGCTAGCAACTCTCTCCTCCCCTCCTCCTCCCTCAGCTAGCGATGGCCTCATTTATCTGTCACCACCCCTCCTACTCCCCAACCCCCTTCCACTCCAGACATCTTTGTCTAACACGCCTTCGCCGTCGCCGTTGAGCCGAAACAACTCCCGTCACTTTTGTTTTTATTCCATCAATTACGACGCTGCCAAATGCTGTGATCGGCCACTCTGAAAGCTGCCTGCTGCCCCAATGACTTCACATCTTGGCTGTCACCGGAGTCCTGTCATTTAATGACTTACCAATAGGCTCAACATAAAGACTGTATTAGTCATTCATATCCCCTATGCTATGCTGCAACGCGGCGGCAGAAATACCTATGGGGCCCCAAAGCACATATTGTTGTTCTCTGAAATATGCCTTCAATTAGAATGTCATATCGCTGCGCCTCAGTCATCTTTTCCATTGCTACGAGTGATGAGAAGGAATCGGCCATTAGTTCTCCATCTGACAGATGCCTCCTTTCAGAATTCCTCATTAGTCAAATGCATCTCTATTCAATCACAGACAACTCGCATTGTTGACCGCGCATCCTTTTGATGATGACCCCCACCCCTTGCATTCAAAGCCCAATTAATTACCATACATAGTACTCACATAAATATTTCACGACAGCAGACGCTAATGCTTCATATGTTGTATTTGGATTTACAGTAAACGGATCAGCATCTTCCTTTTAATAGCACATTTATTTTCAAGGAAGACAGTGATGTGGAACTAAAAATAATTAACTTACATGTCCAGTTCTGCTGGCACACATTATAACACAGGTGCACCATGTGCTGATGTATTTCTAACACGGTGATGTTGTCACACTGCACTATTCCAAGCAATGCTTTTTCGACAAAATATCAAATTGACCGCATGAAGTCTTCGTCTTCTCAAAACTGTCTGAGTCACATCAATCGCCCATCTCCCCCTGCTCTACACTACTTGCTGATGAAAGCGGAGTGCCTCACCATTTGGACGGCCCACGCCGATAACAGAGCTTTCAGTCTGACAATCGGTCCAAGCAGGTGTTTGGCGTTGTGTTGGGGGAATAGAGCAGCTCAACAGCACATTGGAGGATCAGAGGAGGCTTCAGATGCACCTGGTCACGTGCCAAGGCCTCCCTCCCCACACAATCTGGCCTGTTCTGTTCCCACTCAGTGGCAGACGCACCTCCGCTGGCAGCTCTGATGGACGCTAAGCTCTGTTCTGGTGACAAATGCAGAGATCATTCGCTCCGACCCACGCAAGCGTTTAATCATGATGCACTGCTACTGCTGCTCACACCCCAGATATTATATCGCGTGAAGTCCTGTTACTCTTACATTCTGAGAGCTAAAAGGGTTCTGGATATGTAAAACTCGTTGGTGGCTATTTCATGCCAGATTTTGCCTTGTAAGGTGGGGTCTTACCTGGAGATTAATCTGGCAACCATCACGTACAAAAATAAGGTTTATGCATGGAGCCACATTAAAGTGAAAGGCACTCTCTGACACTTAGAATTCACTGCACGTTTTGGACCCACAGCACATGTCCTCTACCGTGCACATAAGTAATAGGCATGGAAATCCCTGGTTAATATATGAATAATTCTGTGTTGTATGTGCAGCCTGTTAGATGACAATTTCCATCTGACTTTCCATAAATAAATCGAGTGTTTAGATGTTCAGACTGCTATACTTTGCAATGTGGAATGGTAAGGCATAAAATTGGAGCTGGACAATTTATCTTAACATGGAATCATATTTATTTATTGTGAAGGAAATGTGTTTTTCATGCTGGTTCTTCATTACATGCTGCTGGCTGAGTGTCTAGTGGATCCCTGCTTTCATACTGTATTTGTTGAGATGGTTATGCAATTTCCTACTACAGGCGCGTGGTATAAATTTAACTCCGCACCTGTGTGCAGGGGAGGTATCAACAATATCAAAGGTAGGCTGAGCGATGGGAATGAGAGCATCCCTGAGGGTCTGCGGGCTGAAATAAGACAGATACAGCTGACTGAACCTTGATGGAAAAAAAAATATATAGAGAGAGAAACAGGTCAAAGAGATGGGGCTTGGACCCAGGGGATGCCTGAAGATGGGAGGGAACATAAGGCCCTTTTCACCAAAGTCAGATCTTCAAAGACTGAATAGTTACCAAGTGACAATATAGAGACTTTTTCAGTAATGAGAGTTAGTGTTGCACTACTGTACATACCCAGCAGGAATAGAATGCTTTGCTTGGGTTGTGCTGCTAACCTGATCAGCCTGGGACACCCCTTTACTGACACAATGTGACCTTGGCAAGCCATTTAATAAAAGATAAATACAGCCCCAATCTGAAGCTTAACCCTCTGAACCCCAAGCACTTCAAGAAGTTTTTTTCCCCTTTTTTTCCTGCCACATTTCGGTCACTGTGCCCTAATTTTTCCCCTCTATGGAAACAGCAAACTCAAGGCTTGAAGTATCAAGAAGTCAAACATGTCTTATGCAAAATTGTATATACCAGTATTTTAACTAACTAACTAACTAACTATGAAATACATTACAAATGGTTATGAAAATAACACTAATTTGCTTAAATTAGTATGGCAGCTCCATGTTTCCTGTCTTCCTGTCAGCTGATGGTATCAATCTTCTCATCTAACTCTGCAAAAAAGCCAATATGTGCATTTACTAAAACATTGAAATATTCCTCAGGATTACTGGTATATTTCGAAAACACAGATGAATAAAAATGATTGAGTTTTCCTCCCCATACCCCACTCCAATCAGGACTGCAGAGCCACTTCCTGTCTTTCAATCCAACCTTCAAACCCATTACTTTATGTGTCCCATTTCTTTTCCCTTAATCACAACTCCCATTTCAAATGCCTCGTAGCTCTTAATTTGCACCCAAACCCTGTCATGATAATAACATGAGTAAACGCTTGCATGATTTTGCTGAAGACTTGTCCCCGTTTTACCCAGGAAGGAATCAATGAGGGAAATCTTGTGTGATGGGATGATATCAAACATTTCTCACTGAATCACATGCTAATTGAAGCTTTTTACTCTTGCAAATGAACTGAGCAATTTGCTGTTGCAACACAATGTTAGCAAATTTGCTCCTCTAACAAGCACATCATTATTATGTTATTCTGTCCTCGATCTGATAATGCTCTACTATTTCAGCTGTGCAACAGACACTACCAAAATTATAATATCCATTCCACTAATTTATTTTCTTCTTTTAAAGCTTATTCTGGCTTCCCCTTCTCTGTCTTACACAATATCCAACTGAGTCCTTGTGGAGCTGATAAAGCTGTGGGGTATCAAGGATCATCAAGGTGATGCGTAGTTACTAGGCCCTGGTGTTTTCTGCAGAGCTGAAACCATTGCTTAAAACGGCACAGTGACAGAGCTGAACTGACAGCTGAGCGTTGCAATTATTTCCAGGTTAGTGAAAAATGTCACAGCCAAAAAACAGTGGGGATTTACCGAAGGGGCTACTGTTTAATCAGCCAGATTCACTTTGTGTTCATATTTAGATCTTCTCTTAGGGATTTGTTGCCGTTTGTGTGGCAGCTATTCAAGATGTTTTGCTTCCAATTTTCCTAAAGAGCTATTGATGTATTGTTCTCAAGTGAAAAGTGGAATAAAATAGCAGCTTTTATGAATGCCATCCTTTTAGTGTTGTGCTAGTGTTTATGCAATGTGAAGGGACAAACTGTGTGTGAAGTTTAATAAGTACGTATACATGTACTCAAAGATGTGGGCAGTGTGTCCATAAGGTGTTGTGTGACGCTACAAAGCAGCCAGGCTGTTTCTTGCTTGAAGCCACGATTGCTCAGAGGCGAGGACAGCAGGAGTGCAATTTCGCTATTCAGCTTCACTCTCACAAATGTTCAGAATCGGTCCGAGATAGAAGTCACAAAAGGGTATTAGAGATGAAACGCACAGGAAGACAAATAAATTTATGGTAATACACTATTTGTCATCTACATTCCACACAGTCAGTGTTGAAAAGGACCATCGTGTGACTGGTCCTCTGTTTGCTAGAGAGGTGACTCACTGCCATTCAGTTGTTCTCAGGACACGTGGACAGAACTCTGCAGATTTGATTATCATTCTCGCAATGATCTGAGCCACAGAGCAATTACTCGTCAGGAACTGTAATCACTCAGAGTCTAAGCATGCATTTAATTACAGGAGTATTAACAAAAAATAATCGCTCTTGAACACCAGTCACACAGAATGAGATTTGGCGAGGGGACTCTGAGATGATTACTGCCTGTAAATCTAGCCATAAAATTGGGGGCTATTATGTCTCGTACTCAAATGGCTTGTTCAACAAAACTCTAATCGCATGCATAATTTTACACAGTTCATTACTGTAGTTCATTAAGACACGAGAGGTGATTTTCACAATGGATGCTGTACAGTATAGAGTGTGGTGTAGAATATTTACTGCCTTTACCAGCCAGTGTTCCGTGGCATTGTTAAATGTTTTAACTGCACTGCACAAGTTGTAAGACTGATGCTTGTAAAGGCACCCCATTGCCATATGTTGATAATATCCCTGACATAACCCTGTAAACATAAATTAAAACAATTACACAATTTATTATCTGTACATACTATGCCTCTTTGTTGCTGATTTGTTTCCACATTTTAGTTTCCCCGAGCCACCCTTAGCGATGATAACGTGTGACAACACGCAGCGCAGGGGGCCGCGCAGCAGGTGGCCGCTGGGAACCTTGCTGTCTCTCAAGCGGCTGGCCTCTGGCAACCGCTGACCTCGTAACACGCGCACACACTCATACATACTAACCACCTAGTGTGTCAGCCGTGGCAGTGTAGCAACCCAGGGAGCTTGTCCGACATGCTGAGTCGACAACAAGGGAAGCTCAAGTGGCAGAGTAGACAGAGGCCTCAGGGGTCTGCTCGCCATGTACCTACGTCACTGCAACAACCGCACGGTGTTGACAGGCCATGCAGATAGAGGCTAGAATAAAAAAAAAGGCATGTAAACTCATAAGAGCTGCTGAGTATTACTGACTGGATGTGCAGGAAACAGAGCAGTAAGCTTGTTCTGTTCCAGTGATTGCCCTTCATTTGCTTTATTTATTCATATTATAACATTTAGACAAGGAGAGAGTCAAATATAGTTGTCAAGCTAAATTGATGTGAGTGAAACATCTTCTGCAGTTATTGATCTTAAAAGATAAAGTGAGACATTTATCTGCAGTAAATACTGTAGGAAAAAGAAAGAGGGATGTTTTGATTTGAACCTATGATGTATTTACATGGCTCCAAAGCCACCTGGGAACATTTGCTCATTAATAATTAATGACATTCACGTAAAAAATATTTCACATTCAATCCCAAACTCTGCTTTTCCGGAAGAGCTAAAACGAGAGCCCAGACTATAAATAGCAGCGTCGCACAAGGAGGGAAAACAAAAGCAAGGCTTCTTCCAGCACCAAGAATCGACAATGATAAGTCCACCAGCAGTCATTTGTCTTCCGTCGAAATTGGTGTTGAAGCCTCCTTCCCGTTCTTATCACACTTGGCAGTTTGTGTTATGTTTATATGCAGTTATACAGTGAGCGCCCTTCTTCCTGACAGCCGGGCGGCTCCTAAGCATGGAGCATATATTTCAGGAAAGGGTGCCCTTCTGCCTGCTCGGAGGCTTAATGTCAGGGGTGTAGGTACTGTAGTAGTACCCCCTTGGAGATTACCTTTTGGTCTAATCAGATGCAAATGTGGCTGCTGATTGATTACATGAATGAAATGCTTGGGGTGATTTAGAAATGGTGGTTGCTATTTAAGTATTTGAATTATTAATTTAATTGGTCAACAATTGACTGATAATGAAAGTACTGATTTATTTAGTTATCCATTTACATTTTTATGCATTCCATATATTTATTTATTTTATAATAATATGATAATAATAATGTGAAAGATTCTTATTTGAGAAAGCAGCCTTCAGAGTACCATTGAATAGTCACATTGTTGTAAAGTTGGTGCACAATCTACAAAGAAAATCTCTATTTTCTCAAAAATCTCATCTTGGTCAGGCTCTAGCTATTTGGCTGCAATTTCACTACAATACTGAGATTTAGCTGTTCAGACCCAGTTATCCCTGTTATTTGGCATGTCTGTGATTTTTGACAGATCTCTGAAATATATGCATACATTTATGCAAGTAGACAACAAAGAGACAGAGAAAGAAAGGGAAACTCTATTCCCAAAATGCTTCCTTTTTCTATCAAACCTCTTGAATGCACCCCACTATTCCACAGCACTTCACAGGAAGTTTAAAATTACCAAATGGCAGTAATTCAGTCACAATTTTTGTTATCTAAAACTTGGAATTATGCCTCAATCCAAATGCCTTTTTGTCACATTCTAGATTAAATGACTCACTCAGCTTTTCAAGTGGTATACAGTACACAGCATCATTGTGCATTCAGGCAGCAAGCTGAAGTGATTGAACCACCAGAAACCTTGCCATTTTGCAGTGGAACATTCAGACAAACAATGCTTCTCATATGGTAGGAATTGCATTGACTTTTACGATGCCCAGTGACTAAAGGCCTGCAATCAGCTGTTCATTAAGTAACTACTGGCCTCACTTTGTGTGGAGATTACAGGGTAAGAGCACACATCACTTGTCTCTCAGCCATTTCCTGCTCTTAAAAAGCATTTGCTGGATGGAAACTGCTGCGTTGAAAGAAAGAGGGCAGATGCAGCTTGGATTGCGTTGTAGCTGCTTTCCCAGCCTGAACATGCTCAATAATAGGCTGAATCAATACTCTCTCACCTTTTCTTTGTAAAACACTGCCTTCCACTAGCTTTGTTTGATCTACAAACGAAGCAAGACAATTAATCAAGTTTAACCAAACCAGCTATCCGGTATGATGATGGGTGAGGAGATGTGGTAGATAACGGATGAGTTGTCTTTGAGTATCACTAACGATTCATATAGGAGAGGTGAGAAAAGAAGAAACAATAGAGTACAGCAGATGGTGTGCAGCACTACTGTACTGCCATCTCTACAGGCCAAGGCAGGGTGAACCCTTATCTAAAGTGATGACTCAAACCCCCCTCCGTCTGGCCAAGGCCGGTGTGCTTATATGAATCACCCCTAAATTATATCATTATTTGTGATGCATTGTTTCACATTCTCTTGCCAGCCCACATAACAACAGTCTATAGTACAAATGTGAAAAGACAAATGACAAGTCAGTGATTTTTAACCAGCAGTACTTCCACAGGGGGTACTTTGAAGTTTCTAGGCAGTATGTGGAAAGATTATATAGTACCTCAAGTAATTACAATTTGATTGAAAGATAGATTCACATTCTAACATATTAAGTGAACTGTAACATTTCATGTTGTAGGTATATAACAAAACCGGAAAACTAGCTAGCAAGAAGAAACCTCATTAGATAAACAGTTTAAATAGTTAGCTAAAACTAACATTGGTGGATAAATAATTGATAAGTTAGCTAAAAGCATTAAATGAACAGTTAAATAGTTAGCTAAAAGTAACATGAATGTTATTCAAACAGTTGAAACTACGAAAAAGTAATGGTTCACTTTAGATCTCTCTAAGTAGCCGTCCCAAAAATGTTAACCTAACCAACCTATACATTCTTAAATAAAAACAAAAAAACAATATTCATTTGTATATAATGAATAGTGTTACACACTGAAACATACATTGGGAACAGATGATGGATACATGAGTTAATCTGACAGGGCTGTGGGTGATTTAAATTCTGATACGATTAAATCTTCTGTAACAATTGACGGGGGAACAAAGTCGTGAGATACAATGTATCTAATTGGTTGGAACAAAAGTGGTGATGTTTATTTTGGCTTCTCTCTGTCTTTGTTAATCCTTCAGTATTGGCTTCACCATTTTTTAAAAAGAATTTTCACACTTTCACATGTGTGTTTTTCCATTCTTCTCTCTAAGCCGCCAATCTGCGGAGTACAGAGAGCCAGCCACCGGCTCTTAAGTATGCTTTTAGGGACCTGCTTCGTTATTTTCATTCATCTTTTGTTTTGTTTTTGTCAGATTTCATGCTGTTAAATGATACAGTCTGCTCTTATGTAGAAAATCAGCAACATAATGAGGCATCATTAGTCGACTTGTTTCACTTGACAATCCAGGCCATGCACTGTTTCATTCTGACTCTATACACAAACAAGATGCTGCAAAATTTATGGTAAACATGCAATTTACACTCAAAAACCTAACTCTAAAATACTAGAAAGTGTTACTGTAATAATACTAATAAATCTATAATATATAAAACTTGTTAAGAGATAATTACAGGCATTTTACTCTACATGAAACAATAGATAATCACAGTATAAATTGGAAAGTAAAGCTATTAAATTACAGGCAGCATATTTGATGAAACCCAATGAATGATGTTCCCGCGTTTAATTTAATGACGTGTAATGTATCATCTGAGGTCTTCGTCATAGAAGTCACCTTTTTTTAAACCACCTACTGTATATAAGCGCCACATGCAGAGAGGCAGTATAGTGGGCGAGAACGATGATAATACCCGAGGTGTGATCATACCGTGTTCCTGCCAAATAAAAGTGACAGGAGGAGACAGTAATCCCTGCTCGTCCCGCTGCAGTTTTTGACTGTAATCTCAGATTAATGTCCAGGAAATGTCCTTACGAGGTGATTGCACACTGGGGCAGATGTTGCAGCGTGTTAAGTCATGTGTTGCTCCGGAGCGAGTAGATAGATGAATGAGTGCTCACGTACTCTGGTGTTTCCAAATCTGTTCACCTGAGGGAACAATGTCAGGAAGCTGTCTCGTCAAAGACAGAAGGCTTTGTCTTCTTTCCATAAGTACTCATATATTTTTATTTATTTTCTAATGTGCTCTAAAGATTGCTTCATAGAAGAAAGTGCAGAGGAATAGATATTTTTCTAAACCAGTTCTGCTCAGGTCCATGTGGAATTATTGATTCGTAGTTTCACTATAGACTAAATTCAGTGAATTCAGACTGAATTCAATGTAGCAGAAATGTGGATTTTTTCATTTGTTAAATTATTCACATTTTTAAAAAATGTTTTGTGTGGCAGAAGGTTTTTTGTTTGTTTTGTTTTTTTAGTTTTGCTCAGTGCAGGTGAAGGCTGCATTTTGTTTTGGATATAAAACCTATGGGTAAAAAGGTATTAAAGGTTGTGTTCAATCATTAGGTAATCTTCAGAAAATGTTTTTTTTCCAAACCCATTGCTGAAATAGAATTCTACTTCATAGTTGTTCTGAAGTATTCATTACAGTTTTGAACGCAATCATTAATTATAAGAAATAATCAAAAATACATGTTTGGAATCTATGAGAGTGTATTCTCCTGTAATGCCGAGTAAGCAGTGAAAGGGTTAACTACACACGGCTGTACTGGACAGTAGCAAAGCCTTGAACAATGACTTAATGCACTCCACTGAGGCTGCTTCACATCCCTCTAATGGATCATTTTTCACCTGGCACCTCAGCTCTCTTAAGATCAACTGAGAGGGATCAGCTTTATCGATTCCTTTCCTCTACACCAATCTGGATCAATAAGGATTCCTGCATTATAAACCACCAACCCCATTTCCAGCGCTGCTGCACCTCGTCATGAGCTCACTCTTGTCATTTGAAATTGCATAATGATTTGCCTCATGACTAGACCCATGTTCATGAAAGGCAACTGTGTGTGGGAGTGTATTTTAAGCAATGCCACACCTTAGAGTTAATTCCTTCCACTCCTCCTCTAATTAAAAGATAGAACTATTGTAAGAGCCTTATGATGTCCATCTTTAGCCTCAGCTACAGCACTTTAAATGACAATCGCTCTTTGCAAGTTGTCTTCATCAATGCCCAGATCTATTCCCTAGGTGCACATCCTGGCAGATGATTCACTGGCATGTTGAAAAAGCAGTTGGAAGTCTGGGAGATTGTTAAAACCTGCGGGGGGAAAAAATGCATGCACTCCATCAGTATGCAATACATCAAAGATGCCGAGATGCCTCAATGACGCGCTCACTGGCATGATCAAAACAGCGCGCTTAAAATGCAAAATCTCACTCCGCGATGGCTGAGATGGAAAAGGAGCACTAATACAAACAACAATCTTGGGAAAAAACAAAGGAAGAAACCAAACACGCCGGAGTGGAGTACCTTCAAAGGAAATATGAATATGCCTGAGTGTCACTGTGATAATGACCCCTTAGCTTGGATTCAACCTTCATCCATCCACTTACTGGGAAGAAAAAGACAACCCTTTTCCAGTATGATCAGATATCATAGATATAATATGAAAAGGGAAGCGAATATTTATACCGCTTGTTGACACTGGCATCAGATACTTGGGGAAGGTGTTTTTGGTGTCAGATCTCGCTGGGTAATGTGTTGGAGGAGGGTGGAGAGGAGAATATCTCCTCAGTTTTACCCACGGCATTTTCAGTCCTTTATTATATGAGGCTGCGCAGGGTTAACGGCACAGGGAGGCCTCTACGCCTGTGAGGATTATTGGCAATACGCTCCCACAAAACAGCTGTGGAAGGCAAATAATTGTCTTAAGGTGAATAACAATACCATGTTATCCCAGCAAGGAGGAGGAGTGGGGGGGGGGAACCTATGTTTCTTTTATGAGATGTTCATATGAAGCCTGTTACTCTTACTTTATATTCATGGCTTACACGCAGAAATGTGAGGGGGGAAAGGGATTTAGCAGAAAGCACAAGGAAATGAACAGGGGTTGCAGGGCCATGCCAATATGCTTATAACACAGCAGTACAAGGGCTCTCCCCTGAGTGAGTTTGGATTTTGTGAATGAAACCCCTCCTTATCTATTCTGCTCGGGCTGCTGATCAGTAAATGCTGCCCGGGGGCAAAGCCCTCTCTGCAGCACGCAAAGATTCAAACACATTTGCAAATGAGCCTGTTTCTCCAATCTAAATAAGCCAAGATGTGCGGAGCCAGAGGTAAAGCATATTAGAATGGCCTCACTTGGTCATTACTTGGTGGTAGCATGCAGTATTGCCTCGGGTTAGTAACTGAGCAAGGCAGCCGTGACATTGAGACAAAGAGCTTGTGTTTCTCACCACACCGGGCCATGCTGGGCCTGTTTGTGACTCATGTTAGGTCAAACAGACGCCATGTACCAAGGCGAAGGGACTGTCTGGCAGGTTGATCGTCACTATCAGCAGGGGATTTGCCAAATCACAGCGAGCTGTGACCGCAGACAGAGGTTGGCTTCATGCGTGATTGGTCATAGTACATTACATTTTTTGGCAAGCAATCTCTCCTACTGCTCCTATTCATGATACAAAATTATGTCAAACTATTGTGCTTAATTGGTTTATATGTTTCTGTTTGTTCTTTCTCAATCATTTAAAGAATTAATCCGTCAATCCATCTTGAGAAGTATAGGGGGAAAAAAGGACAGCTATTTTTTTTTAACTGAACACTACACAAAAAAATATTATCAAATATTGTTGCTAATCACTGACGAATCACTGATGAAAAATAAACAATTCCCTTTTGTTTTAAGTGAACAGGAAAAAAAATCAATGTTTTTCTTTCTCTCATAAAGTGGTATTATGTTAACAAACTGACATTTAAAGGTGCACAATTAAAAAAACAAATGAATATTTAATAGTAATGATCTCTACTGAAGCAGAACTCAATGAATTGGAAAATTATATTAATATATACTGTAATTTCACACGGTAACAAGAAGGCGCTTTTTAAAGGGATGCACCAGCATTAAGGTTTTGCAGGACTCCTTTTGACCTCTGTTTTGAAAGTTTGACCCTGAACTATATTTGTATGCATCATTTTCTACTGGTCCCCATGGATACTTTACATTGTATGTTTGATATTTTCAGTGTGTTTGAGTTAATCTTCTTGCCTTATTAGTTGTGCCCTTACACTCATGTGCATGCGCTATACTTAGTGTCTAATAAAGATTATGTGATTAGTAACCCAAATTAATGGAGCAGCCCTGAATCTTGAATTAGCTCTTTTTTCATGTCTTTAGACATAATATTTTTAATCAGGAAATTCCACATAGATTTACAGTATATATAT
>CAFUXE010000011.1:1852466-1870120 GCA_903364295.1 Serranus cabrilla | reverse complement strand
TATATATATATATATATATATATATATATATCACACAGCTAGAAACACAGGCTTAGCGCAGACGCAATCAATAGTTCATCCACGAGTCATCTGCATTATTTTAGCCTCTACATCACCCGAGAAAATAGAAGTCTTAAGGCAAAAAAATAAAAATAAAAAAGCTTTTTGAAGTTGCTTTTTTAAAGAACTCATATTTTTGAATTGTGCTTCCTCTTCATTACAAGAGCTCTACTTTGTTTTTAAATGAGAGAACCACTTGTTTTAGAAGTTGTTCTTTTTACCAAGGGCAATGCAGTCTTTGGCTGAGAAATATACTTCCGAAGCTGTTTTTGTTTATGTGCTCTGGCAGAATCAGCCACCCCAACAGGGCATTTAATCACCAGTCACCGGTTACGTGTTGGTATGACTCCACAAAATGAAGAACAAACTTCCATTGATCATCATTGTGTGCAGAGCATTTAAAGCTGATATCTGTTGCAGACTTATTGGTTCTGAGTGAAACAAAAAAAGACCTTTTATTATTTCATTTGTCATTGTTCACCTGCTGCATCAAGGTCTAATCCTGTTTACACATTGAAAATCCCTGCTTCTTTTGCTGTTTGATCTGCTTTTTGCCTTGAGCCACATGCTTTAGTTTTGACACCCTTGTCTACCCAGAGTTTCCCTTCTGTGCTAGCAAAAAAAAGGGTCAATTGAAGAAAATGAAGAAAATTGCAATTTAAATATTCATAAGGCTCTTTGTCTTTTCCCTCCCATCTGTGTCAGAGAGAGATCATGCTATTCCGCCGTGGATTTTGGCAATTACCTCTCATTGTAACCTCTCCGTGTCCAAAGTCACCCCTGTGCTCTTGAGAGACACAGGCAACCTTAACATAATTGTGAGGTTAGAGGAGGATGCCAACAGATTGGATACTACTGAAGCTGACATCATTTCACTGTTGTTGAATTGGAGCACACCCCTGCATTGTCTACTGCGAATTAATCCTAATGCCATGGCTGTGCAGTCTGAAAAAGATTACATTGTATAATTGCATGTCTAGCTCTTGCAAAATGAGCCATTGTGAATGCCAAGCAGAGAGTCTAGATGTGGGGGAAAATCATTTTGTTTTCTTTTTACTCAAATAGCTATCTCCTGATTTTGTTTTTACTCTTGTTTGTGAATTACTTTTTGAAAATGTGTGGTAGTCCAACTGAAAAGTAAGCTTTTGGACCAATGTTATCTTTTTAAAATATGAAGTACCTAACTGTGTAGTGACAGCAGTGCCATCAGGGTCTACATAGCCCAGACAGGATCTTGGCAAAAGGCATCTGCTAAAGGCCAACACTGCCAGCTCTGTCACACTATCATTCCAGTATAGACCGTGGGGAGGCAGCTCCCTAGTGTCTCTGTTCTCTGAGTGCCAATTATGCCATCCAATTGAATTATGCCCTTGAGTGGTATTATTAGCAGTTGTTGAGGGTTCCAAACATTTGTATTCATTAAGGTTTGTTCACAGGAATGATTGAATGACCGGCCCAGGCTAATTAACGTGAATACAGACAATGCTGAACTAATTTAAATGTTTATTAGGTCCATGTATTGCAATTTTTTTTTTTTTTAAATGCCGCTTTTGGTGCATTTTTTCCCTCTCTGCAAGTGCAAAGTGATCTTGGCTTCTTGGCCACTCTGCACATCTTGCACTCTGAAAATCAGTCCCACAACACATCTGAAGTGGAAGCCAGGGCTTGGAAGTTGTTCCACACAAAGGAGTATTCATCTTAATGAAGCTGTGTATCAAAGAGCAACCAACTCATCCTGGCTAACTGCCGCTGCAAATTATGTCTGATTCACACTACACAACTCAATGTCGTCACGGTACATGATGGGCAACAGGGCTTCAGATCTTTCATCACTGAGAACCCTGATGAGTACATCTGGTGTCCAAACTATGTTTTGTCATGAAAACAGCGTTCATGCTTGTTGATGATGGTCTTGTTGGCACACATGTTCACAAAATCGTCTTTACCATACAAAGTCAATTTTCTCTGGATGCAACTTTAGTCTAAGGTGTAAATGCAACACAAAGTAAAGTAAATGCCTTAAAAAGAGACGCCAACAGGTCCTGATTGAACCTTGGTATGGGATGGTCAAGAATGACAATGGGCTACACAGACGACCCCTAACCCAGGTTTTCTTATTGGCTGTAGCTCCCACAGAGACTCTTCAACAGCTCCTGATATTTAGCCTGCTAGATATCCTGAACCTGTCTGCAAACCAGTAGCAAGCCTCTCAGCTCATGTCTTTGAACAGTTCACACGTGGCACTCTTCACTCACTCAATGCCAAATTGCCTTTGATCTGGTACTTTTGTCAGGGAGTTCCAAAAACTGTTAGTCACTGAAAAGTCATGGCTAATGTCGTGTAATGTGAACTAGGTCTAATGTATTCTCCAGTACTTCTTATTCTGCATGCTACTGACCTAGCAAGGTTTTAACGTTCTTGTCCTGAAACATGTCCCCCAACAGACCATCAATTCTACTTGCTCCAGTGGAATATTTTTGTGAATATCAGGGGCAACAGATTGCAGTGTGGAGCACCCTTTATCAAAGCCTTCAACACTATGCTCTGTCAGGTTTTACTCATTAAAAGTCGTGTTGACAGCAGATGGGAAACAGAATTACTTCAGTGCTTCAAATGACGTTAACTCAATACTCGAAAACAAGTCGAAATTCATAAGCTGAAGTCAAACACTCCTGAAAACAGCACTTGAACACTCTCCTTTTTCTTGCCCTTCCTCTATCCGGGCCTCCCTCCCTTTCTTCAACTCCCCCACTGTGGCACAGCTGATTTGGCTACTAGTTTGTGTCACAAAGCCCTCTCAGTGGGAGCGAGGCGCCAGTTGGCAGAGTCCTTCCCTTCAGTGATACGCCCTAGGTTCCTGCATGCTCTGGTAGTTCGCTCCTTTCATCCCACTCTAACCCTGACACAGTCACATCCAGTGTACACGTCTATTGTTAGTGGGTCAGACCTTGCTCTGCCACTTTGTGGGTCGGGGCCAAAAAAGCAGCATGTACCTTCTTATGTGTGAAGTCACCCCCACTAGGAAGCATTGCTCTTTTCCTCCTCAGTTATTTTGTTCTCTTGGCAATATCTGTGCTTAGTGTAAGTCCACCAGAGTCTGCAAAGCCAGTGCTTCTTTTTACCCGCCTGCATGGCAGTTAGTCATCTAAAACTGGTCACAATTAGTTGGAAGGAGCTTAATCTCTCTCAGGATCACTTGAGCACACTTAGTCACATAGCTACACAACCGTGATCCAAGCTTGGCAGACCTTTCTTTCTGATGTAGACCAGCAAAATCTCCACACTACCCGCCGAAAAAAGAGTTGTTTTTGTCTCCATCCTTTGATGTAAAACACATCAGTGTAAAAGGAACATAAATCACTGTCACTTTATATCCTTTGATTATGAATGAATATGGTTTCACACATTTAAAACTCCTCAAGTGCAGTCATTTATTTTGTCAGACACCAAAGGTAGACAGCTGCAAGATAAGATCAATCAAAGCTCCTCTTTCCCCCCTCTCATATTCAACTTAACAGAACTGCTACTGTACTTTATCCATGTTTAATCCCTAGCCTCATTCCTCCATAACAGTTCCCCTATGCGCACACACATAATAGGGTGAAGTGTCTCATGACACAAAAATTGGTTTAGCTGGGCTATTCAGCTTAATAGCTGTATGGATTGAAAAGACGGTCTGCAGTGCATTTTGATTCAATTCATTCTTTACTCATCTTCTTTTAATGAAAAAAAAAGAAGAAAAAACAGCATCTAGTGGATTACAGACAGAATTGTCTACATCAAAGACTCCAGCAGAACGAGTTGGTAACCTTGCCTAGATCCAAGTTTACTTTTCACTCGTTCTTTGCTCCAAATTCAATTTATACAATTAAATGTAATCCAGTGTGGGGAATGCAGGTAGCACACACAGGTTTGATTAAAAATTTAACAATAGCATGACAGGAAAATCGAATTAAGAACATGGCTGCCTCAGTCAATCAACTGCTAGGCTGTGGAAACTCATCAGTGTCTCGCTAAGGGAGCGTGCGTTTGTGTGTGGACGTGCATGTGCGTGCATGTGTACACGCATGTACACGACCCTGCCATCTCAGTACACTAGATAATCCACATCCTGGACAAGCGCAAACTGCAGTCTTCCAGAACACTGCAGAAGGTAATTACAAATTAGGCCAGCCCTTGGATCATGAGGCAGGCGGCATTCTCCAGTGCATCCTATCACCCCGACTCTCCTCGGCCAAAACAGGCTTAGGCCAAGTGCACAATGACTCAGACCTCCCCACTGTGACAAAAACGCAAGCAGGCGTCCTGCACTAAGCCCGCTGGGGACTGTTGTCCTTGGTGAATGGCTTCCCGGTGAATTAGCACCAGAGGTCACTGGTCGGGGTGCACTCAGAAGAGGGGAGGTATATATTCAAGGGACTACAGTATGTGATGCTATATAAAAAGTTGAAGTCAATCAAATCCTTTTTGCCCTTAAGAAAGAATAAGTTGATGTGAAGCTTTGCCATGTGGTACTCTTCTCAGCACTCTTAGGTGTGGGAATAAATGTCTATCTTCATCCGAAGATCCTTTCTACTCAGGCAGTGGCAGCTTAGTTTCCCAAACACATAGGTAGACATCTCTGACTGTTTTGATGATCATCATCAAGCTTCAAACTTACATCTAGTCCCCTGACAGGATGTACACGCATGAGCAAGAGAGAGCTTGTAGCAACGTAGACAGCGAGCCTGTGATCGCTCTTTTGTGAGGCGGAAAGTGTGAGAGAATGTGTGTGAGCAAGCGAGGAGGCGAGCACGTGATTATTTTTCCGAGCGGGCCGGTGTTGCGCGCTCGTGCATATGCCGCCTGTCTTCACGGTCATCAGGGCTGATGATGTGTTCAAGGTGGCACGACAGCTCGGGGATGGCGCGCTGGGCGAATGCTAAGGGGAATACCAGCCATCGAGACGTTCCAGTTCATGAAGTGTGCAAATCAGGCGACAGGGGAGGGGGGGAGGGATGGAGATTAGAAGGGAATGGAATAGCCAGGCCAGGGCCAGACCACCTCATCTGGGAGGAGAGGGAGGAGGGGATTAGAGGGATGGAGAGGACGGGGAGGCAGTGAAGGGGAGCAAGGAGGAGAGAGTAATAAAAGTAGGGATACAAAGACAGAGAGAAACTCAGAGATAATAGATGAGTGAAAGGATGCTAGATAGGGTGAAGTGCAAAGAGACGGTGAGTTGATCGCAGCTAGTACTTCCCCATACAGGCTGTATCTTCAATGGAGCAGACGCCTAGCAAACAGCTTAGCTTTGACTGCCGTCCTCCAAGAGGATTTTTTTGGAGAGCTAGTTACAGCATGAATTAACAAACGCACAGAGCAAACACGATACATTATACACTCCGTCTCGCCTCGGAAGTGATAAACAAGTCTGTGTACCAAGTCGTCATGCATGTCATTTTGGCCTTGGGGCATCAAAAAAAAAAAGAGACTCAGTCTTGCGTCTAACTGTAGTGACTTTTCCCAACATTTTGGCTTCAAATGAGTCTTTGTATGTTGATTATTTCCCCCACTCACCCTCTCCTGGTTACCATGGCAACAGGAGTTGAGGATTTGGTTAAAAAAAAGAATCTTTTTAGGAGTTGCCAACATCCACAGACAAGTTCTTGGATCTCTTTGCACCTTAGTTTTTTTTTTTTTTTGCAAAGTAAGTGTTTTCTTCCTTTCAACGCGCCTCCATTTTTCCAGCAGTTTTCTGGTGATTTTCAAATAACCAGATTAGTGTGAAGAGCGGTGTTGAAGTAGCAAGGGCATGAGCAGTGCCAACAATAGTGGCTGGCAATTTTGCTTCTCCGAAACAAGACACCGGAGCGCATTTTAATCCTCTTGCGTGATTTAACTCACACTCTGCAGAGAAACGTGTAAGGGATAGCCTTTAATGCATTTATTTCCGCTGAATCAAACCCAGTGCATGTGCTCAATGCAGATATCCTGTCAATAGCTATGCCCAACAAAAACTTAGAACAACTTTTAAAGGTTACATTCAACCTGTGTGAAATCAAACTGCATGCATCCTTTTAAAAGCTATTTATACACCATACTCTAGAACTGTCTCAGCTCTGAGTATATCCATCTAAGCCAGTACATTTTTTAAAGGTCATGCAATTATGTGTATTATTATCATATCTTATCACGACATGCTATCTATCCCACACTTTGAAGGCCTGACTAATATCGTTCATTTTTTTGAGCGATGATAATGAGTGACTCCTCCCTATTTTGTTAATAAGAATGTGGAACTAAATGGCCAGATTGGCTGAGTGATTCTGTCAGGGCTAGGGAGTAGTGTGTGTGTGGGTGGGTGTGTGTGTTTGGGGGAGGTTTTGTGTAATGGTGCTTCTCTCTATTAGATCCCATGATGTAATCCATCTTCTGGATAATTAGCAATGAGGGGATAGAAGGGAGGAGGTGGAGGAGCTGGCATGCACCGTTATAGATGAAGGCTCTCCGCCTTTACCCTGATGGAGGGTGTGTTTAATAGATGTGTGGCATGTTAGTCCCTTATGACAAATGCAGCGGCTTCAACATTATCTGAATGCTACTGAACTGTTGGAACAGTCGAGTGTCCCTCCGTCTTTTAATTGTGCAAAGGTTTAAAAATGTTAATAGAAATACAAAGAAATAAAGAAATGTAGCATTTTAAGTGACCAAGTGTGTTTCTTTAACATTAAAAAGGAAGAAATGCACACCCTGGAAGAGGAGAGAGAACATACAGTTCACATCCTTCCATGTCTTTAACTGGTAAAACGTTGTATTATTAGATGCCATCCGAGCACTGCAGTCTCCTTGCTTGTCTCCATCGTAACTCATGTTTAAACAATAGAAGATATTTGCTTGAAAGAGTAATGCACCTTGCAGGATCAGGATTATGATACTGATGCGTGGGCAATTTCAGGCAACCTTGTCGCTGTCACACACACAGCATGGAAACATATGCTGCCTTCTAAATTGTAATTTTTTTTCTTTTCACTTTTGGTACACTGCAACTTGTGCATACAACCCTGATTCCGAACATTAAATATTCTGTCTTTGTACAGTTTTCAACTACAATGCATGTCAAAAAGGATTAGTTAATTAAAACATTCTGTTTCATATAGATTTTAGATAACATCACAAGTTTTTCATATATGGTGTGCAGATCATTAAGGGTCAGGAAAGCAAGAAAAGCATTCCAACAACTTGAGTCGCTGTGTAAAATATAAATCAAAACAATAAACATCTAATTAAAAAACAGAAACAAATATGGAGTCTGGACAGTAAATCTGAGTCTCTGCATGGTTTTCAGCTATAATGTCTGTCAAAAGGATTAGTAAATGATCACATTCTGTTTTATTTACATTTTAGACAAGTTTTTTGGATTTGAGGATTGTATGTCATCATAACTTTGGGCCTTGAACTTTGACCTTATTACATGTTGTGCTGATGATTATGGGCCAGAAACCAGAAAAGCATTATGAGATGCATTTTGCAAAAAGTGACAGAATGCTTGACATTCTAGTATTTTTTGTATAGTGCATTTCACATACCACACAGTATGTATTGGGGAGCACCAACAGATTTACATTTATAAAATGCAAAAAAAGATACAGTAGACTAATGGTGCAGTGTGCATTGTACAGTTTATGTGTAGTATAATTTAAGGTCAGTATGAGATAAAATAAAACTTTATGATTCCCTGGAGACTTTGGGGCTAACACATAGACAGGAAGTGGACTGAATGTCAATGGGACGCCTCCAGTGCAATTACTGCTTCCACGTTCCATCATGGGTCCCTTGATTGCTCCAAAGAGAGCTCTATACTTTCTGATTCGCATATTGCCTCGTGCTCACTGGCGCCCAAACAAGTAGAGACCGTCAGCGTGAAGGAATCAGATTTATTACTGGAGTCTGAGATTAAATAACAGCACACGCACATGGTGCTGACCAACGCCAAAATAAGGCTGCATTGGGAATATGCAGTGTGCAGCTTGTTTCACTTTCCCACAAATGCCTAACAACAGGTGCACTTCAGGTCATCTATATTTAATTTGAGTGGCCATCGCAGGATGATGAATGTAAACGAGAGTGCGCATGTGTTTGTGCCGGCAGCGGTGGCCAATAAAGTTGCCCTCTCTTTTGATTCAATCGAGCTGCTCTCTTCAAAAAGCTACTCATTAAAGCCACATGGCTGCATGCATGTGCACTCCAACGTACAGTTTTGTGTGTGTCTGCATGCTTTTGTGAGTGTATGCACTTTGTATTTGTGCTGCTTTGGCGAGGTACTGTCAGGACTCATGGGAGGGGTCAAAGGGAGAGGTCGTTAATCAAGACAGACAGGAGCAACACCCTGGCGTTCCCAGGATGACAGTGTTGCTGGGAGCTGCGGTCCCTCAGCCCAGATCCCTCTCTGATCAGAGCACCAATTAAGAACCGTGCTGCTCCACTCCTCAGCAGAGGCAAGGAAGACAACCTTTTGTTCCCTGGCCTTACATCACACTATGAGACAAAAGCCCAGGAGCATATGTGTCCAGCTCGGTTTAGGTACAGGAGGAAACAAAGTATACTTTGTGCACTCTGATACATTCTAGAGAAGAGGCTCATGTTTTAAGAATTGCATCATCATAATGTATGACATGACGAATCTAAGGCAGAAAATAGAGGAGATATACAAAGCAATAAGCACGCAAAACCTAATTACAGCTCATATTTTAAGGGGAAGACAATTATGTAGCTGTTTTTGGAAGGAAATTACCTAAATAGAGCAAGAAAAGCCAGTAATTAGATGACACAGGCAAAAACTAGCAAAGTGTCATTACTGACAATAGAAGACGTCTCTTAAGGATCTTTCCATGCTTCGATACCACTCATCAAATTGCAGGGCCTCTATTCATCCTTGTTTTTTTACCTCCCCCAGACAGCACTAATGATCAATTCCAGCCCTCAGCATATTTATTCATGAGTGTATTACACCTGGTTCCTCTTTGTTGCCAATGCATTTCCTCAAGTATTATGTGACGCCTTGCCTCCCACGCTTTTGGCTCAGATGGCATTTCTCTCTTCTCCTTCTCATGATCGGGCTTTGTTGAACCTCACACGCGCATGCTTTCATGTGTGTACACACTGCTTGTTCTCATTGGATACTCTGAGCTCTTTTATTTAGTTTCTCTGTCTCCCTCCATTATGGATCAGTTATATTCTCTCTTTGTCATGGCGGTCGGAGTGAAATGCGTACTCATATCACTTTGCCCACATAGGGCAGTGTTTGTGTAGGTGTCTTTTTTTTTCTTTGGTAAGGTTTTTAGAAATAAGTTCTTTATATCACATTCATTTCTGATCTGATTTGATTTGTGCATCTTCCTCTTGCTGTGTATACAAATGTGTAGATGTACCTACCCTCTTTGAGTATGTGCATCTAGGTTTGAGTCAGTTCACAAATGATGAAGTGGCATCAAGATACTGAGATCAAATTACTCCTTACTGAGAGGCTTAAACCAGTGAAACCCCACAGCAGATCAACGCAGCTGGACTCTGGATACAGATTCACATGTTCATTTTTGAAATGTACAATAGGATTGTTATTGCAGCTGCTGTTAGCTGTTGCCAATTAGTATTTTTGGTTATTTGTTTTGCTATTAAGACATTTTCAGGTTCACAGAGCCAAGGCAACAGTTCTCAAAAATGAAACCGAATAAGCAGCAAATCCTGACATTTACAAAGCGGGGAACAGGAAATGTTTCCATTGTTCCTCATAAATTATTTTTGACTGACCAACTGAATAAATATAAAACTCCATCCAACAGAAAAGTCTGAGCAGCTATGCCTTTTGTTCCCAGCACTCATTTTTACAACAGTTCCACTAACTAAAGTAAATGTCTTTCAAATATCCTGCTCCCTCTGTCTGGAACCTCCTGTAACTAGATTTAAAACTGCAAAATGGGTTCTGACTGCTGATGTTCTGGGCAATTTTAGAATCTCAGTCTAATGTAAGTTATTATTTTCATCCATCTTTATTTTCTAAAGGTCTTAGACAGATCATGGGCTGTTTTTTATTAACTGTACTGTTCCTGGTTAATAGCAGCCAAACTAATAAAAATAAATAAATATTGTTTCATAAACTTGTTCATTCATTCACTCACCCACTCACTCTCAGTGTTTGCTGTAATGGCCTTCACAGGGCCAATCCAAGGCACTGCATTGTTTACAGACGGCAGAACCAAACTATAATAATTACTTTCCCGGCCTTATCTGTGCAATATTACTGGATGCTCTAAACTGGATCACATCTGTGAGTGTGTGTCCCTGTTTGCTTGCCTGTGTGCGTGTAAACACAGCCAGTATGTTTGTCTGCCTGTTTTATCTATTCACAAATGCTTCAGCTGGAGCTTCTTCTCTCCATCTCTCTCCTTCCTTATCTCTCTGTCTTGCCCTCTCCTCACTTTTGCTTTTTCTGCTTTCCTCTCTGCCAGACTGATGGGGATGCACCATTTTAGGGCAGGCTCGGTGGTTAGAGTTTCCTCCCACTGATATGATTAGGTGTCATTAGTTGGTTCAGCCCGTCAGGCTAGCCTGACAGTCAGCAAGTGAGAGAGGTCTATGGTATTGATTGCCTCTACTTTAGATCCCACAACCCCAATCTTTAGCCTTGCTTCACTCCAAGAAATGAACCATGCTACTATAGCATCTGCCAGTGAGTGAGCTCAACCTGAAATACTGAATAATGGCATGTATATATGTCTCTATGTATATATCCATTTATCCATCTATTCTCCCATCTGTCTCCTTCACTCTTCATCTGGATGTCCTGCAGCCATCTCCTCCCTCAGCTGTGTGGCCGCTGAAGAATATGAAGTTTTAGCTGTGGCTGCATCGCTGGGGAAATATAAGTTGACTGTCTATTGCATTACTGTTTCTAAGCCTCACATCAGGAGGTGATCAGATTCCCTGAGGTAGAAGGAACAGGGGAAATGGAGAAAGGGATGAAAGTGCGTGTGTGCTGCTTTGTCTATCTATGTGTGTGCTGACATGTTTGTGGGTGCACATTAGGGCTACTACTTTTCACTAAATCACATTTGAAAAGGCTCTTGTGTAAGTGTATGTATGTTAATACAATCAGGCAGGCTCTTCCAAGCTGCAAATCACATGGCATAAAAAGCATGCAACCAGGAATCCAGTTATTTTTTAAACAAACATTAGTATTAACAAAATACATAACCTAACTGGTGTTTAAAGTGGTTTGATTGTTGGTGCCCTGACAAGGTGGATCTAGTGCTGCAGGAACAGTTGCTGTCCTGGGATTTGAACACTTTGTTGTGTAGAGTTTGCGGAGGATGGCGGTTTGAACAAAAGAAAAACATGCAGTCAGCAGTTTTTTGTGGGGGAAAAAACAACTTGTCACTGAGATATGTCAGAGGAGAATGGCCAGAAGCTAACGGTAAGGCCACAAGCATGCAAATAATGCACTCAGTGCTACAGTGAGCAGAGGCAGCAAACTATACTGGTACACATGATCGCCAGACCAGGTTCCAGTACGTTGTTAATACATGGATTCATCCGGTGTGTTTTGTTCAAGGAAGTAAATGATGATATGTAAGACCTTTGAATGCAAACTGACAGTAAAGTACAGCCACATTGTATCAAAGCATTGTTGCAGAAAAGCTGTATTCCTTCATGTTCACTCACTGTACAGTACACACGACAAAGCTTTCATCGACTCAAACTGGTTTCAGGGACAGGGCAATGATTTCAGCTAATGCAAGCTTCCACAGTCCCCTAACATCTACTCAATAGGGATTTACAACTCGAATATTTGACTCAAAAGTATTTAGTTACTGCGGCATCATGAAATAATCTGAAATGCTTCTGGCATCTTATTGAACATATCAGACACCCCTGCCAGTTTCAGTCATATGTACCTAATAATATGACTAATGAGTGCACTTCATGGTATTTCAAAGTAATCCAACATGATGGGAAAAGCCTACCTAAAAAGCACTTCAGCGTTCACATTTCAGGATGTGCTCATTCATGATTTGTACCTATGCCTACAAAAAGTATTGCACTATAATTTGGATATAATCTATTGCCGTGAGGCATAAAGGCACAGGCATAATTTAATATAATATATTTTATATCTTATAAAATGTATTTGTGGGTCTCACAGTGGTGTAGTGGTTAGCAAGAGGGTTGCTGGTTCCACTCTGGCTTGCAGCTCTTCTGTGAAGAGTTTGTTCACCCCGTGTTGGCGTGGGTTCTCCCTGGGTACTCCGCCTTCCTCCCACAGTCCAAAAACATGCAGTTTAGGTTTAATTGGTGACTCTAAATTGCCCGTAGGTGTGAGTGAGAGTGTGAATGGTTGTTTATCTCTATGTGTGTCAGCCCTGTGATGGAATGGCGTCCTGTCCAGGGTGTACCCTTACTCGCGCCCAGTGCCAGCTGGGATCGGCTCCAGCCCACCGTGACTTGGGTTCGGATAAGCAGTTAAGGATAATGAATGAATGAATGTATGAATGAATGAATGAATGTATGAATGAAAATGTATTTGCTAGAAAGCTAGTTAGTCTCAATCAGTGATTGAGTGATTATGCTGTTTCACTTGTAAATGTATGTGCTTAAATATGAGACTATGAAGCCTACTGAAATAAAAAAATACTTTTTTGTGAAATATTATATAACTAGAAAAGCACTCAGAGAGCGCAGACCTCTGCCAAGGCAGCTCTACTATATAAATATAGTATAAATATACTATAAATATAAATATATTCAATTTAATGTAAAATGTTAATCTGTAAACCAACTACTAACTAAAGATCTCTGATAATTGTAGCAGACTAAAGAGGACAATACTTTCCTCTGAAATGTAATTAAGTAGAAAGTAAGACAAAATAAAAGATGTGATACATTGCATTCATAAACTAACCAACATTTTGTAAGATCAGAATATGCTGCCATACCACCAATGCCAAACTCTCTATCTGAACCCTACCTGAGTTCCTCACCACTCTCTTCAATTGATGTCCTTTCTCCTCTCTGATTGAATATATATCCCCACCAATCACAAATGAGGTCTTCAACTATTTGGTTTGACTAAATCAGGGTAAGCACTTTATCCAGTGTCCTATAAAGGCAAGGACCGGCGTTACTGAGAGTGCCCAGAGCACCGCTTTGACGCTGAGTAGCAGCTTAACAGGCTTATAACTGAGCAGGGGAGCGAGTCAATCAGCTGCTATTGAGTGACTCTGTAATGGCCAGCCTGACCATCACACTCCCCAGAGAGCCAGTTTTGTTTTCCATTAAGACTGTCATTACACAGGGAGGCACGACACAACCTCCAAGTGAGTCTGTATATGTGAAAGATAGTGAAAGCAGAGTTTTTAGATGAACTTGGAACTATGGCTGTGGCAAAGATGATCATTTCCTTATTTATAACTCAATACATGAAGAACAGGTCACCAACAATCTGACGTGCTTGAGTTTTCATGCTGTGCTGCATATCAACGCTTTCTAGAGATTTTCTCTCCCACGTATAAACAACGACTACTTCGAGCTAAGGAAAGCTAGTGACTTGATTTAAGGTGCTACGGTGTCCCCCACCAGCCAAAGGGGAACTCGATACTATCCCTGTCAAAGCTCACCAGCCCAGGAGGGAGAGCCATTAGTTTTAATCAAACGCCACTCTAATTGAGAAGCCTCCCATCTTCATAAAGATAATTACTAGAAATGTCAGACTCTACGTGTGCTCTACCCTCCCTTCCCCTCGACCCGACCCATGAATAGTGATAAACCACAAGGCTGGACATGTATCTTTATAAGGGGGCAAAGCCATGGCATCAACTTGACTGGGACAATTAGTCAGCATTAGTCGCAGATGGCCTCCATAACAGAATTAAATGCTGGTGAGTCGATCTAATCCATCCCTATTGAACTTTTATGGACCAATCATTTGAGTTACTAAGTAACAGAGTGGAAACGGGAAAATGAATGAAATGTATTCTTCAGAGGATTTACTGTCTTTATTGAGTAGTTTCCTTAAACAGATAACATGGAGCAAATTATGAGTCTTATGTTCAATTGAATATATTCTCTGATATTTTTACTTAATATTATCTGTATGCAAAGTGAGTTCATGGAGCCAAGCGAGGCTTTCATGTGATGAAACCTGGAGGGTAGTCTGGGCAGAATGTCTTTAGATATTGGAGACATTAAAATTAAAGTATATGTTGGTAATAGTAATGGCTGGGCATACTTATATGAGTCAGACATATTTTTTTATATTAGTGATGGTATTTAAAAGCATCTGTACTTGTCAAAGAGAGTGGCTGAACTAGAAATAAAATGGATCTTTATTTGACATTTTATTTATTTAATGGATTTTTTGGCCATGGACAGTAATGCTGTAGTCGAACAGCATTTCTGTGTAGAACTGATGGGAATGGAACTACCGTTTCAAACCTGTCTACTTGAACAGTGATGCCCAATTGCTGTGGCGGCTATCTCATGTGAATAGGGATGAACACAGGTTAGACATGTTCGATAAAGCATGTTATGGCAGATAATCTGTATGTTTAGGGGTTGAGATTTTCTGATGGAAAATTAGGCAATTTGGAGCCTATGATGGCATATCAATATATGTCAAAGCTAACCCAAAGACATGTCTTTCTTGCTGTAGTACTTCTCGTAATATATTAACAATACCCTTATAACTACGGATGGAGGACATGATCCTGCTCGAGTAAATGTAGTATTACCCCAATGTCCCAAAATTTTTTTTTTTATTTTTTTATTTAAGTGCCTTAAAAGTTATACCTAAATTCAAAGTTTGTGTTTTGTTAAAAACTAACATGAGTCCTTATGCAAGTGTCCCTTTCAGAATGTTCAGCTATTATACATTACACAATGGGCTGTCAAATTAACTCAGATTTCCCGTTAATAAATTACATACATTTACAGAAAGCAGCCTTTTGGAGCAGGTCAATGTTGAGCTAATTTTAGTTACCTTTCAACGTGTTGGGTGGTTTATTGAATAGCAGTGTGTCATATTTTATGAATGGTTCTTTCAATAGCTGTCAAATAAATGTAGTGGAGTCAAAAGTACAAAATGTTTCTCTTAAATTTAGTGAATTTCAAAGTAGCATAAACTGAAGGTGCTCAAATAAAGCACAAGTGCCTCATAACTGTACTTCAGCAGAGAGTAGTCATCGCAGCCACTGTGAAATACAGGCCATGTAGAATTCAACTTCATACAGTGTCCCAAGATTCCAAAGTCTCATCAGCTCTTTGATGTGGCGTCCCTGTCTCCTGAACTTTGACTGATCGCTCTCTCCGGGCTCTAGCCCAGTGTCAGGAGAATGGATGAGGCGGCAGAGAGTGACTGACAGCTACCAGGCAGCGGCTGCTCCCAGAGCAACCACAATTCAGCCAGCCTATCCTTAAAAGGGCTGCTGGTAATTGAATAATAAGTACATTTTAGGATGCAGGCAACGTCTGGTAAATGCCTATATCACTTAGAAACATAAAGACCTCCTGCTAGGTCTTGCCAGGCGTCTCTCACTTCCCTTTTGCCACATGAAGTAAAATAAAGGGTTTTATTTAAGATCTTTATTGTAGGAACACCTGTAAGCCACCACATTATCATTATGCCATAGCTGTTATCCATACTCAGAATACAGTTGGGACAGCTGTCATGAATATGGCTTTTAATTAGTTAAATACAGTACTTGACAACTCTGTATACTAACAAGCCCAGCATATCACACATATGGTAAGAAACACAAGTGAATTGTTATGGATCTATCATATTCCCCAGTACAAGCGTTAATTTGGTCCGACCCACGCACAGGATATCAAGAAATCAATATTGCTTTCCCATGTCTGTGGCTGCGCTAGGTGGGCCTAATTGAAATGTATGAGGGAGCCTGCTAAATGATCTGTGCAGGCAAGGGAGCCGGAGTGATTGCAAACATATGGAACGGTTCCTTAGACAAGAGAAACATTTGTACAATGCTGAGAGAGAAACAGACAGAGGAGCGAAAGAGCAGGAGTGAAGGAAAGAGGGAGAATGGAAGAAAGGAGGGAAAGAGAGACAGCAGAAGAATGATGTTTCTTAATGTTCATGCAACTAGACTCGGGAGAGATATTTCATGAGACTTTGACAGCTTTTCAGTTGAATGCTCGAGTTAGTTAGAGAGAGAGATGAAGGTAGAAAAAAGCTCAGAATGATGTGGGTGTTGGCACATTATCAAACCATTAAAAACAAATGACGGCTCACGCATGAAACTGAGCATCCATTGTTGTCACATGGAAGCTGAAACACTAAGCCTTGACCTGCATGAGTGTTTGTTTTGTTACATTTGAGTGACAAATGGTGCTTTTTTCCCATGCTTCCTTCTTTCCTCTTCCTCCCTGCTTGTTTCCTCCCGCCTCCATCAATCTATCTAACCATGTCGCTGTCTCTAATAAGCTATTGACATTTTGCTTAGTAATGACTGCAAGAATAATGGGTCTCGTATCGTCCGGAATGAGCAATGAGTAGAAGTGGCATTTTCCAACATCCAAAGCAGGTAGACAACCAGGCTCACTCGATTCCAATTGGTCCGTTTAATTGGGCTATCTCTTCTGGGTAAAGGGTACCATCTCCTGTGCACTGAACTGGCACTCCACTATTCCACTGCGCCACGATGCAGTGATTAGTCAGGACCATTTTGCTCTAATGCGTCTAACACAAGTGACTCATGTCCGTTTTGCAGGCATCAGTGTTAGATATGGTTTAAGGGGGATGCAATTATCAATTTTTACACCATGATAGTCTGAACTCACAATATGTCTGGTGTCATTTCAATTTCAGCTCACATATTCAGTGTTTTTTTTGTTTCTATATTAAACATCAGTGGGGAAAGAACAGTTTTAAATCAAAAATCCAGCTATCACTTCAACAAAGATAAGAGTCAACATGGTGAACTCACCAAAAAGCATCATCTTTTTCCAAGTGGGCCTTCAGCCCTTCACAAATGCTAGTTTATTGGGAGTTTACACCATTTCCTAACTAGCAGAGAAGGGATTATTTTATGACAGCCAACTGGCAAAAATATTTCCTTACAAACATTGCTTGAGGCTACAAACAAAGCTTGAGACGCACGCTTACGGCCTATGTGAGGTTCATGAGCGAGTGTCAAGTGTGCTGATATAACTCTTAGGTTATCTACACCTTGCACATTGCTTTACAAATGGAAATAAATCTGGATGTATAAGTGCACTGAGTCCATGTTAAAGCATGCAGCTTAAGAGGGGAGCTTTTCCTCTCTGTATCAAGTTTGACAGGAGGAAAAGGTCAAATGATTAGTGTTTTCAGGATAGTGCCCTCCAAAAAGAAAACCTGCATCATTAACCTCTCAATATGACACAAAAATAGATATATTAGGGCGACATTTCTGTCAGCTCTTCCGCCAAAGAACAACCATTTTACGAGCATGTGAGCCTCTCTAGCAGAGAAGATGCCTTGGCACAAGGATGCCACAAAAGAGCATCTATTATTCATTCAGTCAATGTATTGACATGGACAGCTCTGGTGAGCACCGGTGTAA
>CAFUXE010000011.1:1787381-1848268 GCA_903364295.1 Serranus cabrilla | reverse complement strand
CCCCCCCCCCAATTTCTTTTAAGGCGCAGTGTAAGTCAACGGTGGCCTTTTCCCTGAACCACTATAGCAGCCTTGTAGATCCAATAACACTGCGTTTACAGAGCAAACATGCAGAAAAAACACTATGGCACTTCCCCATCTTCATATTCAATATTCCACATCAGGCACATTCACTGACCCCTCAGAAGTGAAACGTTGTGAAATAGGAAACCCTAATGCTGGTATTATTTTCAGGAGCCTTTTATCTTGAAGAGCTGGATTTTTATATAAGCAACCAGGGTGACATGAAGAGGGGTTTTCAATGCTGGCTTTTATCCAGGAGGCAGGCACAGAGATGTATGGAGCGAAGGAGAGACAGTAGTGATGCAGGATGGGTAATGAAGGGGGAAAAACAGAGGAGGGAGAGGAGGAGGGAAAAAAAGTCAGGCTGAGCTCATAAAGAGACAAAGGCAGATATGGGAAAGAAAAAGATCCAGTTGAAAGAGCAAATGAGAGAGCAGTCAGAGCTGGGACGTGGAGGGGAGCACTGTTATAACTTCATGCATGTTTAAGCAGAGAGGTAACATGAGTTAAATGCCCTGGGGATGTGGGAACCAGCGCCCAGCCGGGGAGATGACACCGGGTGGAGTGCAACTCGTGAGTGACAGAGAAAGGGAAGCCAAGTCTCACCAGACAGTGGGCAGATATGCACATGAATAAACAAAAGAAATACTATTTTAAATAAAATCAAATATATCTTCAATTATTTATAAATAATTTAACACATTTACAGTACCAGTCAAAAGTTTGGGAACACCATCTCATTCAATGTTTTTTCTTTATTTTTATTATTGTCTGCATTGTAGATTAATATTCAAGACGTCAAAACTATGAAAGAACACATATGAAATCATGTAGTAAAAAAAAGTGTTAAACAAAACAGAATATGTTTTATATTTTAGATGCTTCCAAGTAGCCACCTTTTTCTTTGATGACAGGTTTGCACACTTCTGATTCTCAGTCAGATTCATGAGGTGATCACCTGGAATGGTTTTCAGTTAACAGGTGCGCCTCGTTAAGAGTTAATTTGTAGAATTTTTTATTCTTAATGTTTTTGAGGCCATCAAGGCAAAGGATGATTACTTACAAGACTCTAAAATACAAAACATATTCTTGTTTGTTCAACACATTTTTTACTAAACAATTCCATATGATGTCTTTAATATCAATCTACAATGTAGAAAAAAAAAACATTGCATGAAAGGGTGTGTCCTATCTTTTGACTGGTACTGTTTGGTACTGGTACTGAAAATATGCTAAAATTTACCAGGCTCTCGAAAGTAAGAATTTGCTACATTGCCTTATTTTCCAAACTGTGTAGCCTGACTAGCAGCACACCTTGAGGGATCTCTGTGGGTCAGTTGGTCCATTACTTTGGTCGAGACTGCAATATCTAAACAACTATTGCATGGATTTTCCCTATTCGTACATGCATTCATGGTCCCCTGACTTTTCATCTAGCAGTACCATAAGGTTGAAATTTGTGGTTTGAAGTGAAATGTCTCAAAAACTTTTGGATGTATTGCAAATTTGATATAGAAACCTCAACTACCCCTCAGGAGAAATTTCAATTATTTAAGGTTTTTGTCTAGTGCCATCATCAGGTCAGCTTTTTTATTCACCTAGTTAGGTTTATGACCAAACAGTTGAAAAGGACAAAATTAACTATTTAAATTTGTCACTGGTGCATTGTTCTCTACTCTATGAAATTTTATAGATTCAACTAAACTCAACTGAAGATAATCAGTGGAAAAGAAATGCATACAGTCAGATACTTGGTTTATAGAGTTCAACTGTACAGTATGTTCGAGATAAACATACTGCGCTCAGTGCCCATACTGTTCCGTCCTTCACTCTTTCTCCCATTGTTGTCCTCACACACACTCACACAGACTCCCCTCGTCTCACTAGGGAAAATATCCACTGTCAGAGCGAAAAATAGAGTGGAACAGATGGCATCAGAATGATTGAAACCACCTACAATGGTTCCCACAACTTCCCTATCTTTCTACCCGACTCTCCCTCATTTGCTGACTATTTCTCTCTTCACCCTCCTGTTCCCGCGTTCCTGCCCAACTACACCCATCGTCTGGATGCATCATCCCAGCCTCTTCAATGCCATCCAGGCTCACAGGTCCTGCCAAAGAGGCTCAGGCTCACTGGAAGCCCCATGGCGCTACGCAAAGTCAGCCAAGAGGAGAAAGCGAGGAGGGAGTTGCGTGAGGAAGAGAAGAAAGGTGGAGGAAAGAGGAGGCCCGCCAACTTGAATTCTTACTCTCATTTTAGCTGTGTTATTTTTATCCTATCACATGTTTAGATGAAAATATCAATAATTTAAGTATTTTGAGTCATAGCTTCACATGCACACTTGCAAAGTCCTGAAACAAACATGTACATGCTTTTTTGCTTCTTAAGCCGCCATCATCTTGTTTCTGAACTATTTTCCCTCTTTTTCTGTGTTCTCACCCCCATCAGCCTCCCCTCCCCACCCAACCTTATGTCATCACACCTCCCTAATTCAAGGCCGTAGCGCCAGTCATGTAAATGAGATAGTTAACAGATCAAAAGGCATGGTGAGGTATTTTTAATAGCAGAAGAGGTGTTGATTAGTGTCAGAGAAGGAGAGACAAGGCAAAGTGCAGGCAGCCTCTATTACACCCTGATGCTTTGAGGCATATGTTGAAGTGTGTGTGTGTTAACGCGTGTGTGTGTATAGATGTGAGGAAACACAAAGCATGAAAAGTGTGTCTGTGTGCACACTCTGGAATACATTTATATAATACCTACAGACATTTGTCTATGAGACTGTGATTGTGTGTGTGTCATCAAAGTGTGTGTACCTTCCCTCCGGAGGGATCATCGTTAATGCATAATACATAGCTCCATATTTCTGACTATAACAGCAATAATGTTGGCGCTCTGAGTTTATGAAGAGGAGATCAGGTGTAGGAGAAAGTGATTACAGGGCATAAACACTGCAACTGATATTGCTTTATTGTGAGAAGTAACTGGCATGGATGTGACAGTAGCTGAAGATGGTCCCGAAGCAGAGCACCAGAAACATTGTTAATCAGGTGCTTTACTGCAGTGATTGTCAGTAGTTACAGTGGAGTCAATCGGATAACGTGTAGTCCTGGCGAATTAAACTGAAGCTCAAATCAGGCTAAGTGTCGGACGCGAAGGCATAAAAGCTCCAAATGTGTGTTAAGTCATTAAACTCTGGTATATGATGATGATCTGGCTCGCTTGTGTTTATTTCTATATGCAATTTACGTCAACAATGGAGATTTATGAGTAGAATCGGGCAGCCTTCTTCCTCTGGTAATACACTTGATGATTGTGGAGTTAATTGCATTTTAGCTTGACACTAAGCATTGTGTGTAGCATTTTTAATTAGACCTCTAAGGCATTGATTTTTCTTTTATTATTATTTTATAAGCGTCATGGTTACATAACTCATGCCATTTGTCTTTCGAATTTCATCCTGAGCAAGATGAGACCCCAACCAGCAGTCTTTATCTGAGAATCTAAATTTGAATGCAGCCTTTAGATAAGGTCTAAATAAATAGCAGTTCAAAGCTGGCATATCAGTGGCTCTTCATTCTGTGTCCAGGGGCTTGCCCGCATGCTTTTGCCCGTGTCAGAATTTTCATCTTCCCATTCTCCCCAGCTGCTTCCCTTCGCACGGCTCTCTCCCTCTCGCTCACACAGATGGCAGAGGGGTCGAAGCACTTTAATGAATTTTCAAAGGAGCTGCATTGGCAATATTAAAAGGAGCTCAAAAACTTAAACACGTCTGACACCGGAGTCACACGCATGCGCACAATGACACGGCCGTGCACATCTAAAAAGGTACAAACATCCACTCTCTCTAACACACACAAGTGGATGCACAGCATGCCACACACACACAAATACTGTACACACCATTATTACTTTCTTCACAAACCAATAACATCCACAAACACAGAGAAAATACCACGTCCTACACACCGGTCGACATCCTTAATTAACTGCATTAGAATGACAGACACCCTCTGGAAGGTCAAAGGTCAATTTTAATGATGAGCCTACATATGGCAGCCACCGTGTTGCCTTGCAAGGGAAACGAGCACCACTTCTGCTGATCCATCTGTCCCGTGGTAATGACTGCACCTGGCCTCACATGGGCCAACGCACACAGGTACTGGAGCTCTCAGAACTAGCTCAGTGCACAGAGGGAAACACAATTAAAAAGCAATAAGCACGCTCACATCTCGCGGCCACATTGTTTACTCATTATGTCTAATTATCTATTTGAGTCAGAGATTTAAAAGACTCCTTTGTACAAGCTTTTTAGACAGTCAGCGTGAGCGTTTATGGTGCAATGAGTCTATAAGTGACTGTGATCTTGGACCTGATGGATTTAATTTGGAAATGTCAGGCGTGTCCTCATGACCTATGTTAATGGTTTTCTTGTTGCAAGAGGCCAATGTTTAGGAACCTGATTTGTGAGTTGAGAGTAAAGTGTCAAACATCATTAAAGCCTCTCTGTTTTTGCTTCTCCTTCTCAAACTACAGCCTAGAGGAACCACTCCAATCCGGGCCTCTTTTAGCTGGCCTTGATCGCACCAGTCGACATACGACTGCCTGTAGGGTTTCCCCCTTCGTCTTCACAAGTAGCTGATATAAAGGGCTAAACCAGTGCTGCACTGCCATAGGCATCAAGGCTATTGCCTCTCCCTCCTTTTATTTCTTCCACTCTATTCTGTCCTTCCGTCTACTTCTCCCCAGGCAAGAGAGTCTTTATCCCACCTCTACGCAGCTGAACTCAGGGTCAGAACTCAGCATAGAGCCCACGGGTCTCTGATCTGCCCAACTTCTGATCACTCATCAAGGTCTGCCAGGCAGAATTCTTTAAAAAGCTGCATTTGAAAAAAGCCCCTTAAATCCACTCTGTTTTTTTTAACACAAGAGGGTGGGCAAGGCCCTTGGGAAAATACATCAGACCATGGCTGCATTTGATTTATCTCTGTTCTTTCATTTCATAACTTTCCTATTTGCACTTATAGCATAGCAGATGGCATTAGGGCAAAAACAACCTCTTTCCACATCCTAGATATACTTCATTTTAAACTCTTTATGATAAACATGCTGCAATTGTTTGAGCAACAATTTAATATGAAAAATCAATCAGTTATTATCTTGTCTCTCTAATTTGACTGTGGTCTGACCTGAGGGAAAAAAATAAAAGGGTAGTATTGAAGATGTGGGGATTGAGAGAAACAGAGCGATGCTGTAGCGCTTCTGTTTTCAAATGGGAGACAGCTGCAATGAGGAACGGAACATCTGCTGCGGTGCTAACATAAGCATACCTCGTTCTCGTACTGTCATGCCTGAGCGGCCTTTAAACTGGACAGCACTGAGTCTGACAACCGCCTGATGAAGTTTGGAGTTTCTATATCTGCGCTCATCAGGCTGTCACTCACAAAGTGCTTATTCACACCTCGACTTGAAGAGAGATTAAAAACAAGTGAGCAATATTTTTTTTCCCCCAATCAAAGAACAGCCTTAGTTTTGGAGCCAATCTGGCTTCTTGTCTGACTTGTGTAAACTTCTAGATACTTCGGCAGTCTGTGTGAGCCCAGGCCATCTGTAGCCTCCGTCAGTGCCTCTCTAATTCTTTGTTGCAACAGAAAAAAAGAAGTAATGTTTATATCAGCTCAGATGGAAGGGTGCAAGCTCTCTCAGTATCATTGATAACATGGCAGCACTGTTCTCTCTTCTGCAGTGTCTCTTTCACACCTTCACTCTCTCTGCATTGAGGCCTTTTTGCAGCTAGCTGGAGGTTGGCCAGCCAGAGCCATTTTGTCCCATTATGTGGTACTGTAAAAAAACAGCTGCTCCCATTCCACACTGGTGAATAGGTTAAATGGTGACACAAGGAACACGGCCTTTTTCGTCATGGTCTAAATTGAGCGACAACAGGCGCTGGGGGCTCCACTGTTCCTTCTCGGGCTGCCTTCCAGCTCCATTGCTTTTGATTTCCAATTAGCAGCCACTCAGTCCTGCAACCATTTTAGAGACAGAACACTTGCTCTCTCTTGCTCTCTCTTGCTCTGTGAGTGTGCCTGCATTGACATGTTTCCATGTGCCACTGAGGGAAAAAATGGCAAGCCCACTGATCAACTTAAAACTATTAACAGCACTGTAGAGCTTTTGGGAAGAGAAACAATGTCCATTGCAGTGGGTTCTGAGTGCATGTGCAGTATAGCTGGAGCAATGATATTATTTTTCAGCTTGCACCATCTTCAATGGAAGCTTCTTTATCATTTATTAAGCTTACCTTTGTGTTTGTTTTGTTGCCCCCCTAAAACGTTGCAGTCTACACTTTAAAAATAAGTGCTGGAATTGATCGAATAACATAAGGTAGCAAAGGTACTGACATCTTCCTTCAAAAAAATAAACTTTTGTCTACAATTTTAGTCATTATTTTTGCAGGAAAATAAAAGGTTTTTTGTACTTCAACTCAAACATTAACAGGGTATTCAATACAAGTGTACTGTATGTGGGCTTTAAGTGCACTTATAAATCAAGTGTTTAATAGCAGTGAAATATCCATGCTAAGGATAATATAGCAAACCATAAATGCCACATTTGATTGTACATTTCCCTGTTAAAACACAAAGGAAGTGCCTTGCAAAATGATACTTGTAGATGAAGAGGGGAAGAGATGTTTAGAATGAAAGAAAAGATAAGAGCTACTTAAGACACTTATCAACTGCAAAATGATACAGCTTTCTCTTTTCCCTCAGCTGACCTAAAAGCCAAATTTGCTGCCACTCTCATCACTTTCAGTCCTTCATCTCCGAGGAGGTGAAAATTGGATGGGATGGTGAGCGGTTCTAAAACAGAATATAGGCGAGAAAGGTTTTGACATCATTTCCAGTGGTTGGCGAAGAATAATTGAGTCACTAGTGATGATTAAGAACCCCATCAAACCCTCCCAGATATATTGTGGTCATTTGTGTAATGGGAGATAAAAATCATAATCTTTATGGACATTTAAGGCCAGATCCAAAAGATGATGAATTATTTCTCAGCTAATTATTAAAGTGATGTATGATTTGTGATCACTGCATAGAAAACCTGCAAATTATGAGCAAAGTCTTCATCATTATACACTGACCCTGACCTTGTACCAGCTTAAAAGTACATCCGTTTAAGTTGTTATTCAATTGTTTGCAGAATTGATAAAAAATAACACACAGAGATCATATATTCAAGTAGAAACAGATACAACAGCAGTGCACAGAGGGTTATCTCCATTTATCAATAGGTGTGGCTGCAGTTGGCTGTCAGTTCCAAACAAACCAGCTTCTTCCACTCCCTTAAAATGCAGTGTTGTCCCCACCGTGGTGCACTGACTGTTATGTGATGAATGAGGAAAGTCAAGACTGGCTGTGTCAGAAAGAATCTCCCTTGAGGAAACTGATGTCCTTGTCCAAGAACCGCAAAGTCTCAGAGGACTGAATATACAGAGCTGCAAATATCCCACCAAGGGCAGATGATGTCTCTCTAAGTTTAATCCAAATTTTGGAACAAAGTATAATGTCTGTCACCATGTTTAGTTTTTACACATCAGTAGTTTTATAACAGAAAGACATTGTGTACATACTGTAAATATCAGACGTGTTGATGCATTTTACAAGATGACAGTTTCAAAGCAGTTTGATTTATGGGCTGAATTAAACCCATTTAACTCAGAACAGAAAAGGCAATGTGTAAAAACGTGTTCATAGTTAATAGGTCCACAAAGGAGGTCATGTAGGCTGTAAAGTTTGTCAGCAGAATGACAGACTACTCGCCTGATTTGGAAAGATGTAGCATGCGCCAAGGAAGAACCCATTGAACACATTCAATTTTGGAAAATTTGAATCTGAGTCATACAAAAATTATTTATTTCACTTTTGTAAATATTGCAAGATAGAGCATTCATGCTGCATTCATATGTTGTCTGAATAATCGGAAAAATTAATTCCCAACCGGGAAAACACTGTACTCTTCAGGAACAAGAAATGATGGCAAATATTTTACAGCTCATCTGATATGTTTCCTTTGATGTGTATTATCCCATTCATTTTGGAGACCGTTATCAACATGTGATTTAAACGGTCTGAGCAATACACACACGCATCCATGTTGTTTCCACATTCAACTTAAAGATCATGAAGATACAGCAGTTGGAAGAATGGATTCCTAACTTGGAAAATATGCTCATTCAAGGAACATGTGAATGCACCATTGGCCTTGGCAGAGGTGCCAATGCCATTCTAGTTGGATTTTGTAAACAGGGTACATGTGTATCTTGTGATAGAATGTTAGTCTTTTGAACTACAGAAACATTCCAGTGTACAGCTTCCCAAACCTATATTGGCATAAGAGAAACATGGTGAGCAATGGCAGTATCAAGGGAAGATTGCCTAATAAAACTGTCACATCAAATACAAGAAAGAAACCCCTTCAATCAGGAAGCAAATTCCAAGGGGTCACGGTGTGGCTGCCAGTTACTCATCTTGGCATAGCTACTTCTGCCTTATTGCAATGGCTAGTCTTAGCAATTGAGTCCATGCCTTCACTAAAACCCATGTCTGCTCACTATGTTACATCACAGAGGCTTTTTGTAATTCCCCCTCAGCACTGACCACTCCAAACATCCCCAAATCCCTTTTGTCAATATAGAAAAGACAACATGAGGAGCGGACTTCTCAGCTTTTCTTTGCCTTGTCAAAAGTTTCCATATCGTGTTGTGGGTTCTACACAGCATAACTAAGACCCTGGAAGCAGCTTATCTGCTTAAAACAGGAGGGTGAGAGAGGGTGAAAAAAGTGTCTTCGTCTTCCATCTTTTTCCTGGTTCACAGAGTGGGTTTATTGAAGCCACCAGAGCTTTGGTTTCTCCCTCTAGATTCCCCCTCCGCCATCCCCGCTAGTCTAATCCACTTAGGCCCACGCTACCTCCACTGCTTTTGATTGGCCAGGCTTCCAAATTTCCACCATAGGACTGAGGAAAAATCAATAATCTTCGCTGCACTGCAAAAGTGCCTCTATTAAAAACACAAAATGTGATTAGATGAAGAGAAATATGGAATGTTCAGGTTATTCAGCTCTCTCTTTTGGCATGAATGGTTTGCTCAGCTGTAGAGTCCTTCCTGCTGAGTAGTATTTTGATATTTTGGAGTGATGATATTTGCTACGGTTCTCTGGTATTCACACTGTAAGCCACAATGTATCACCTTTTGAATTTTGCCACATTCCACTAGTCTCCTCTCCATTTTTATTGTTGTCTTTCATTGACGTCCCTTCAAGTGTCTTGGTCTCTTACTCTCTCTCTCTCTACCAAACAACACTGATGCTAATGTCATTGAAACCCCAGGTGCTTCTAGTGGCTCTTGAAGTCTGACATCAGTCCCTGCCACCCCCCTCCCCTGGGTCCAATTTTCCCGGCATGAAGCTTCAAGGTCCTCAGCTGAGCTCTCTGTTTAGCAACAACAGTAGCAGCAAGTGTGAATGTGTGTCAGACTGAATGGTAATGAGCGTCCCAGAGATTGAACCCCAGTCTTCCCCCCTCTCCCTGAAAATAGATTTGTTCTCAAGAGCAAAACAGATATTGTAATCACACTCCCCCCATCGTTGATCCCCTTGGGATTTGTTGCATGCACACAAAAAATGTAAATGAATGCAGGGGGATAGACATCATTGGTGATAAATCACATTACTGGCAAAATCTGCTTAGCAACACAACTAGACTGCACTGGTAAGCAATTGGAACTCAGATTTAGTCCTGAGTCTACTATTTCCCCCATACTACACCCAGTTATTGTCAGCTCCCCCATTTTCTTGGTTTATTGCACATTTACAAGAAAGCAAAACTGTACTTTAGAAGAGTACATTCGTAGAGGGACCACTTTAATTGTAAAAACAGCATGCTGTAATGGAAATCCAGTATATATATTTCTCATGCTGCCAGGGAGTTGGTACAGGAAAGTGAAGGAGGAAAGTGCAGGTCTTATACTCTCCCTTTCCATAAAATCTTTGGAGATATGACTGTCAGGCAGTGACACAGTGAAAATGTGGCTAAATGTTTTTTTTGTTTTTTTTAGTGTACTGGTTCATTGTTTGTGTCGGGGCCACCCTAGGGTCTTTGCGGGCAGTGTGGGACTGCTATTTTATTATGCCATTGGAACCTTGGATGCCGGCTGTCAAACTAACAAGCTTGGGGAAATGTAGCAAAGGTCGAGGCGCACAGGGTGAGAGATATCTGAGGGCTACTAAATTACCTCAGAGACGTATGGAGAGATGGGGAACACCTTGGCGCATGTTTGTGTGAGCACATTTGTTTGTCGGTGGTTATGTTACACTGGTGCAAGGGGAAAAAAAGGCTTGTCGGTAATAGATTAGGCTTTTGCTTACATCTTCTCTGCCTCCAACCTCAAAAATCTTCAAACACTGACAAATATTAATGCAAGTTGTGCAAACTTTGGATCCTCTGGGGAAACTATCTCAGACGTTTCATGTCCCTCGATTAATAAATGATGTCCCCCTCTTGACAGGGACTATTCTTAACCCCCAGTCGGTACAATGCTGGGACACCATCATTTTTCAGGAGCGCTAGTGACAGCCTCAGCCTGCATTGAAGTTTAGTTTGCTGTACATTGTAATTTGCTGACGTTTCTCTTCTCTCTTTCTCTCCCTCTTATTCCCCCCCTTCCCTTGCTCCCTCTTTTCCCCAATGGCCCGCTTACAGATGTGACCAACTATTCTACACTAGGTAAGAGCCATCTCATTTTTCATTGCACTGTTCTCAAGAGTGAGAGTCATGTTTGGGTTGTCATGTGTGTTTGGGAGTGATGTGAATGCATAAATATGGAAGAGGGTTAGATAGGGGGGAGGAGTCGAAGCAGCACCAAGATGCTGCTGTTTGCTCAGTAAGGTATGCAATACTCTGCAGTCTTCACCCATCCCGTTTTCCCACATGTGTGCATGGGAATACACAATGGTAGTTTTTTTTCTGGCAAGTGGATTGTGTGCTCTGTGCCTTCAATTTGAATTTTATTCAAATGAGAATCAAATGGCCCAGATTGTTCAAAGAATACGCCGGCAGTGTTGACTTAACAAGCATAGCATGGATGGTGTCTGTTTCCACACAGTGGTGAGTGTGTGGAAATATCTCATATGTTAAGCTGTGAACGCGTCCGCTGTTCTCAACTCCACATGTCAACATGAGACCCCTGGTACTCTGGACACCGACTGTGTCCATATGGTGACATAGCCTTGGATATCCTGTTCTAAGGGGATAACTTAACAAAAGTCTCTCAGAGACCTTCTAATCTTTTTTCCCTTTATACTCACTTCATAGCAGGCTCAAGAGATGTAATGCACTTTCACACCAGCACTTCAGACCAAATCCACTAGCGGTTTGCCTTAAAATATGGCAATATCTGAAACCCAGGTATACACCAAGAAGCTGTATCTGAGTCAGGTTGGTCTGAAACTCCGTTGCAGTCTTCATTAGACATTAATAGTGATGTTTAATTGTTAAACATTAATGAACAGCTCATACACTGCAGGGCTCCAATGTTTAATTATTAGCCATCAAACTTTAATGATAAAATACCTCACAGCTGGGAATACCATTCAATCGTGGTTTCACACGAGAAAACATTTCTATCTAGGAAGGGAGATGATGAGGAGCAGACATCTAACTTTTTTTTGGCTATATGTCAAAAACAGCACAAATCACTTTTCCCCCTAATGGTGGTAAACAGCCACAATTTGTTATGCAACCACTATGCAAGCAAAGCCCAGGTTGTATCACAGGTGATAAACAACGCTGACATTAGACCTGCAGGCTTGGTGAACTGGGGAACAATTGAACTCTGGTTCAAACAAGCAAACCCAGTTTGACAACGACCCTTGCTGTTGTAACCAAGACGATTATAGAATCCTATGTTTTGTCAGACTGTTTCTAGAGCCACTCAGCGGGCTGCAGGAGTGTGATAGAGGTCAACTGCATGATTGAATCTACAATAGCAGGGCTGCAGACCAGGACAGCAGGACCTTTCAACACTACCCATGGCTCTGAGCATCTGTTCATAAGGGGAAAATCAATCATCTCATCTTCAAGGTGGAGCTAGTGAATTGGACAAATGTGAGAAAACTGGCAAACCTTGGTGTTACTTATTGTTAGGTGTTTGGTCTGAGACACATAGTTGTTCTCAATGCACTTGACTCTTTGTACTTGGGCAGTTTTTGGAGACCACCACCTCATTGTGTAATTGAAAACCCAGTGCCATGCCACTACTCTAGCACAGTTTGGCTACCCGGCAGAGCATCTGTAAGCAGTTCTGGTCGGGCTCTCAACTCTTTGAGGCAGGCGCTGGCTGACTGCTCGGAAACAGAAAACCCCTGGCTAGCTGAGAATAATAAGTACCCATGGGAAGCTGCCAGATGGACATTTACTGTGAGCCTAGCTGGAGAGGGAGAAATCTGTCAAACATCACACTAGGCATCTGTGGGGGAGCAGTGCAGGTTCACGTCCACTATGTTGGATAAGAGGAGTGCTCTTTGTCAAGACTAAAAGCTGTTAGATTTTTAACATATCACATCTAGTTGATGCATTTACCTTCCTTCAAGGTCAGCAATTCACATTACATTAAACCCACCTGTTACAGTGAGAGCTTTAAATAATGCCTAGATAATGGATACTTTAAAGATGTTTATCATATGATAGCAGTGGCCATCGCAGATGCAGTCACTAAGTGCTGCAGAATAGATTTCTCCATTTAACTAAAATTTTATTTTTATTCCTATTTCCAGATATTCAGTAGCTATTAATTAACACTAAAATCAATTTGCAGCCACATTGTGCTCTGCTGCTGATGTAAGAAAAGAGATAAAGATCAAAATGTTACACTTGCACAGTTTCTCTTAAATTTTGGTACAGGCAGTTGTGTCTGTCCCCATCATGGAATAATAAGGCGAAGCATGTTTCTGCCTTAGATATTTCTTGAAGCCCAGTCTTTTGACTTGGAGACGAAATGTCCAGTATCTTCTTTTTTTTTTCATACACTCTTCAAAACAAAGCTATCGGCGAGGAATTACAATTGGCTCATTATACTCTCTGAGGAAACTCAAGGGCTTCAGAGCTGTTAAGGAGAGGGAGAATGAGAGAAAAAGAGCACAAAGAGTTCATCCCAGTATCGTCAGCAGTGAAATAGGACCTTGGTTCTCTTAGACAAGCTGTGCACCAGTTATTATTGCATTATGTCTGGCAGCCCTCCTCTCAGACAGGAACTGAGCCACACTTGATCAGTGATATGACACTGGCACAGAAGAGAGTGATTGCTGGCTGCTCAGTTAAGCAAATACCATTATGCTGTTGAAGTCTAAAAGTAGATCTGTGGTTGGAAAAAAAAATTATATAAAAGACCAGCCCGGACAGTATCCAAAGCACTGGTAGCTTTGTAATACTCAGGAGTGGATTCTTCTGAAATGGTTCTGGTTTATTCATCTCTCAGAGGACAAGAACAATGCTATTTACGGATAACACAACACTTTCAAGTCTCCATCTGGGTTTCTCATGCCCTGGAAAAATGCTGTTACATACTGTTGAAAATGTGAAGAAAAATTGCTTAGTTACAACAATTGTTTATGGTATATTTAAAAGTATGTAACAGGGGGTGTCAGGAGGTATGGGTCTATCAAATCATAGGGGTTTATCATGGATGATTTCATGTGCAATATCTATAATGAAGCCCAACCGATACAACAGTCAGACAATTTTAGTTGGCCAATATTGGCCTATCACAGACACATTACTATCTGACTAAATATAGTCCGACATGTGCCAATATGAAATATATAATGCTGAAAAAGATCCTTGGGTTATTTAGAAATAGTGTCATTACATTGTTCGGCCAGCAGAGCCTGCACCAACTTACAATCAGATAGCAAACAGCAAGAATGAGAGACAAAAATATCCTATCTGGGATTTCAACCCAATAATCTAATTCAACAGAAGTGACTAGAGCTTTAAGTCACTGTGAGAAGTAGAAATTTGCATTTTGGAAGTCCATTTGGCCTATACGTTATGAGATACATAGAATTATAATGGTAATGTAATATGTATATATCAGCAGTATTAAATCAGTATTTAATAATAGTATACTATTTAGTATATAATAGTAAATCAGTATTTTTTACTCCAGTTTTTGTCTGGCTCTATAATTTAGTTTTGTGCAAAGAGGAGTTGCCCTCCTACTTCTTAAACAGAGAATCCATAAGTCAAAGTGGTCCATAACAGAATATATGTTTTAGCAATGATCTTGAGTTCACAGCCCTCACAGGAATGCTTGTACAGAGAGCAAGCGAGCAGTCATAACCCCGAACCATTAGAGAACAACCATAGCTTGTTCCTGTGGTGGGTCTTAATATTAGCGCTTGCTTTCTTTTAGCTGTGCCCTCTGGGTAACGGGCCATTTCACTAATGGTGAGTTTCTCAAGCATGTCAAAAGCCTCCTGGCATTATCAAAAGCTCTTGAGGGGGAGCTTAAAGTTGCTGTATGTTGATTTCTTTTTCCACTCTTTTTTTTTAAATTTTTTTTACTGCAACTACTACTGCAGGGTAAGTTGTTAATAAGAAATGTGACTGATAGCTTGTTAGCATGATTTTGCATACATTCTACAGTAATTAGACGTGAGTGACAGATTCACAGAGTATTCATTTTTACAGCCGCCTCTGAGAAATCTGCTTACACTGCATTATGTTAGCAGAGCACGTCACTCCTCGCTTCTTATTTTTGAGAGGCGAAGTCAATATATTCATAATCGCTCATCATGGCAGATGATCGCACATGCAACCATCCATACTATGCACATAGATGCTTTAAAGATGTTGTGCAACAGTAATTTAGGCAGACACATCATGCAGAGTCATGTACACTTGGACGCCCCTACCCCTGCAAGTAAATCGGTGCTGCTGTTACGAACAGATGGCTTATCTTTAACTTTATCAGTGGCGGCAGTGTCACCAGCAAACGCGATAAGTTGCTCCAGTGCCTGGGGAGAGCGGCATCCATCAGTAGCTAACAGCATATGGTGAAGGCACATTAAGGTGTCCTCTCTCTCTTCCCTTGCCTTCCTGTTCTATGAGTGTTCCTGCAGCCAAGCATCAGATGCTCACTTCACAGGACAAAGTGTGTGTGTTTGAGTGTGTGCTGAGGGGCAGTGGGCACCCAATTTGAGATCTTGCACTGCATGTTTGATCTGTTTTATGTGATTTCAAAGCTCTGCAGTCATTTATTTACTTATTTATTTATCATTATGGCAAGGATTAGGGTTGGCCCCATCTCCCTAACCCTTTCTACCATCCTTCATTCCATTTATTTTTTTATTTATATTTGGCTTGTTCATGTATTTAACAGGATCTTAAACGTGGTTGTTGCTGAGCATGGTAAAAGTGTTTTTTCTTCCATTTGAAGAGAAATCACAAGGCAATATCAGCATCTACGGCTGTGTCAAGAAGGTGTTGTTTTCCTCTCTCTCCCACTAATAACAACCTCCATCGCCATCCCAACCTAACCACCCCAGTAAGGCACTCGATTCCAACATTGGAAGGAAAGTGTGTTTACCAAACCCTCCATGTGTTGCATTCCTACATTGAGCTGAATGTCAATCAAAGCCTTGTTTGCTTAAGCAAGTGGCTCAGTCTTCCACGGACCAACATGACAGCATGGTGTTGGACACAAATCAGATGCACTACAAAAATTATATTCGCCACCTCTCCTGAGCCATGCACAAATTGTTACATATTAGTATGTTTACAGTCCCTAACATACTAGACTACTAAAAAATAGCCTAATTGTATAAGTTCTTAGGACTAGTGACACTTTGCCTGAAGGCCAGTGCCATATCCTCACAATGACGACATTCTGTCTTATTTTAGAGTGCTTTTTACAGCAAGGCTTGGGCTTCCAATCAAAGAACTGGTGACTCTTACAGACTTAATATTGTGCAATAATCACCTCCAGTGCTTTTTAAATTTACTCTTTCTTTCTTGCTTTCAGTTTTGACAACCCTTTTATGCTTAGTTTCAACTCATGTATAAAACCTCTGATATGTCACAGCATGCATCCCATCCAAACCCCTCCAGCCTTCCCTTCTCCATTGTTATTCCCGTGTTGACGTCTCTCTAATAAGCAGCGTTAATTAGCCTGCTTTTCAAAAATATAATTTTCTATTGTGTCTTCGGGGTTTGGTCATTAAATGAACAAAAGCAGTCAAACGACTGACACAATAGGCTCAGCTGATTAAGGGTGCAGCCATAACAAAACTTGGTTGAGAAATAATCTGTTATCTCTTGATTGCAAGGCAATTTGTGCTACGGACATATTTCTCAAGAACAAAAAATGTAAAATGTTCAGCTTTAAGATGAGGTTCCTCCTCATATATCCAAATGCCATTCTTTTTACAGGAAATATGCTGCTTATATGCTGCTGTTTTTAAGGCCTAAAACTCCTTGTATTACCAAGCAAATCTGTTGGGGTATCAGCTGAAGTCATATGGTCTCCTTTGAGACAGCATCTGGCCCAAGTTGGCCAAAGCATCCCAAATCCATTTTGGCAGAACATTTGAGAATGATGAAGACCACTGGACAGAATCCATGGCCTTGCTTCTCTGAAGGTTGAATGTCAGAGGTCATTGGGTGACCAACCCATCTGCCAGTCTGGCACTGCCACATACAGTACAGGCTGAACGTTGGTAATAGAGTGGCATGTTTCGTGGGCGTCTAAGCAGAGACAAGCTGTGTTCATAGCCTGCTCAGAAGTATACTCTACATCTACATCATAGCATAGCATTCCAACAGATTATGTCCTTGTCACTGCTTTGACAATGTTTTGACCACTAAATGTGACAGTAATTAATTTCTTTTTACTGGGTTAATAATCTAATGCAATGACATAAACTTAATAGTCTAACATCACAGCAAACCTTGTATTCAAAACAGTCAAACATTGAAAGAAAGAAGGGCTGGGCAAGCGAATGATGTTATATTAATATCTTGATATAAGACTAAATATCATCTCAACTATTGGATATTGTATTATTGGAATATGGCAAATGTTTCATGCTGAGTTTAAAGTTTAAGTTTAAGTTAATAAGTCATTTAAACCAGAGTGGTCTAGCTATTCTATTATTTGCCTTGACCCCCTTAGTCGATATTTATATTTCTGATGATCATGATAATGGCTCCTGTTGACTCTCTTTTATCATGTTATTTGGTAAATATTTTGAAATCACCAATGGTCAACTCTACAATACTGTAGCTGAGGTATTTGGTCCAAAGTATTGTGATATATGATTTTCTCTATATAGCCGAGCCCTAGATGGAGGCAATATTACATTGCATCATCAAATTCTGTCCATTTGAACTTGACATGTTGACATGCTGAATAATGGGGCAATGCCATGATCATATAGGACTTACCTATTTGAGGGCCTTAGCATTATAAGATGTAATATATCAACCGGAAGACAGTAAACCTGAAGCCTAAAACAAGACCTGTCAGACACCTGTGTATCCGAGTAAAAAGTATGGAAGTAAAAATGTGATCTGGATGACTCGAAAAAAATGTGGCTGAAACTTACTTGTGTAGAAAAGCTGTAAAACAAACTTTAAAGGATCATATTTCAACTTCTCCCACATAACCCCACATCTAAAAGTCCTTGGTTCTGTCTCATGTGTTTGATTTTCTTTATATATCCATTGCTGAACTTGACACATAAGAACATCATTCACAATAAAGCATTTACTACCATATAGAACAATATGTGGGTTTGGAGCCTCAAAAAAGTGCCTTACTGGATGAGATTGTTTCCCCTTGTTAATTACCTTTAACAGTGCAGCAAGCATCACTGCACCACAGTTTGGGGTAGCAAAGCATGGCTCTGTAGAGGCTGCACCGTATTTACCCAGCAGAACTCTATGTACACAGAAAGCTGCTCCGCCATGTCCCTGTACAATACTTCTTTTGCTTTCTTGACCGACACCAAAATAGAAACTTGTGTTAATTAGTCCTTTGTGGCCTGCCAAACGGAGAATCCAGGTTTGTAAATACAGCAGAGGATGTGTCCTCGAATGTCCCTTGTTACAGATTAAAGCCTGAAGCCAGATGGGAAATTTGAGCCAGGTTGTTTTTTTTTTTCTTCCTGCTCTGACATGGGCACTGACATTCCTGCAGGTCAAAAAGGGAAATTACTGTAGGGGTTGTGTTTGCTTGGGGCCTCTGGTGTCCATAGGCCTTGCTAAAGGGTTACCTTCTGGGGTAAGCACAGAACAGTGACTATGCAATTGGATTCAAGCTTTAGACAAATGAGTAGGTTAATAAACTGCTGTGTTCGTAGGAAACACCGTTTGGATTTTACAAGCTACAAATTGCTCCGGAGGAGCATCTCAGTAACAGCTCAACACTGTTTTATTTATATTTAATAATTTATTAATTTCTTTATTTTGTGTGTGGGAAGGGTAAGCTCTATACAGAGTGCTATGCAGCCAAATGAAAGGCATGGAGGTCGAGCTTATGGATGGGCACAAAGCGACCCTACTGTCTGGAGTTTGGTTCCCGTTGCAGACCTGATTGCCATTTACCTTTTTATGAACTCCAAAGCAATTATCGTTCTCCTTACCTTACCTTGACCAAGTGTATGGGTGTCATGATTCGATTAGATTTTTGACTTTAAGGTCATTAATCGATTACATTTTGTTTTCAGCATTGAAGGCCAATATTAGACTAGACTAGTCTTTATATGTAAAGATCAAGAGAGCATTGATTTTAAGCCCTCACATCATTTTTCAAATTCTCAAAAATACAAGCTACATGGTATCAAATGTGCCTTGTACATATTTTTTTTTGCAAAAAACTAATTTTGATACATGTTTGATTTTGAATTAAAACTGCAGCACCCCCATAGCTTGAATATCTTTTTTTCAGCCAAAAACACAATCTTCACTCACCTGCCATGCACAGATTTGTAGAATTTGAGAATCACATGCCCTAAATCTACTGTCATCCAAATTATGTTAAGACATACAATACCATAACATTGCATTGGTTTAGAAATTCATCCAACATGGCTGACATAGTATATTTCTCAAAGCTCATCAAACTACCATTCCAAGCATGCACAGTTAGCTCCTTCTCCAAAGACAGGCATTTGAGGAGGAAGTTTTAGAATGAATATGACCAAGCAACTTTGCTGCAGTGGTAATGCTAACCAGCTGGCAAAACTGATGAAGTATCCATCAAGACACAACTGACTTTCGAAAAAAAAAAATAGCATAATTTTATTTAAACAAATTTAGGATTTAATTAATTGTAAATGTTGAGTGGTGCTATTTCTTTTAGCCGCATGTTAACATGGTTCTGTGTTGTTTGTGTCTTGATTTCACAATTGGTGCATTGTGTTGAGGAAACAATCGACACTGTTTCCAAAATGGAACATATTTGCAGTTTGTCTATAGATATTTAGAAGTAGTTTTCCATTTACACCAAGCCGTAAAAACTGTGTGACTGTTAGGCCACAAGAGTCATTCATACAGCAGCAGCATCATCTTGGATTAATTTGGTGTTTTTGAGATGCAAAGAGCTGTTACATGTGTCACTGGAGCATTACACCCCATCATTAATTTGCAATCTTGTTACTGCGCACCCACCTCTCACTTCTTTTATTCTCTTGCACTCAAACTTTCCTCTTTGACTTGGCATGATAATCACCAAGCTCGAAAGATGGCAGGCAAAGAAAAGAAATCAAGGTACTGTATGCAAGAATAACAAGCTGACACTGCACAGTCAACGGCAGTGAATAATCTCTGCCACTCTTTTATTCCTCCCTCTAGATTCCCACCATAAACATAGTCCGTTATCTATTTCTATCGTGCTTTTTTTCAGCTCCTCCGGAACGCTAGAATTGTATTTTCACAACAGTTTTCTACTGTTTCATATTTTCAAGTGGATTTGTACAGTGTGAGCTTCCCTCACACACACACACCAACACTGTGTCATACACACAATTACACTCTCACAGCACTGAACAGTATGTCCACCAGTGAACCACGTTTCACATTCATGTCATGAGGCGGTAATATATAGATTTAGCCATCTTAGTGCGAAGATTTGCACAAACGTATCTAATGAAATCACCAGATACTTTCACGAATGCAATTACTAAATGTCAAATTGAATTTAGACATGTACAAGTAACAGAATTACAGCAAAAGATTGATTTCTTCTCCAATGATGAACTATATCAGTGTCTCAGCGGTAAAATCATGTCATCACTGCCTGAACCATATTAATTACTGAGCGAGAACAGGTAATTTACAAGGTGGACATTCAGTGAGGCTAAGTTGAGTTGGGTGCATTATGATTATATTAACATAATCCTGGCTTGTTAAATTGGATCAGCAATGTTATTAAAGCAGGCATAGCTTTCACTCAGTGTCTCTAATTCCTCTCATGCTTAAATCCTAATGAGAAATAAGGAAGCACTTACAAGGGAGCCTACAGACTGAACGGCAGGTACAGATTATCTGTCTGCCTCACTCAATTTCACACACACACTCTGTGTCTTTGTCATGCGTACAATTACACAGAGTGTGGCACACGCGGAAACAAAGAAAACCACACACACACTTCGGAATACAGACTTTTTCTTGCAGTCTCGCTCTATGTGCCTGCTTCTCTCAAATGAAGAGCCCTTTGTAATAAAGCCTGAGGGATTTTCAAACACATCATTATAAGGCTCTTGGGGAAACTGTATGGAATGGAGACCAGTTGATAGTCTATGACTTGGCATAAAAATGGGAATTTTGAAAAGAAAATAATACTTTCACCAATGGCAGTGCTTAAATCTCACCTAAAGTATATGTGGTCATATTAGAAATTACAGAGGCTGCAAAAGTCCAAAAATGAGGATTGGGAGTTATAACGGATTGCTGCTTTTAAGACACAAAGGGGAAAATGTGAGTGATAATGTTAAAAAAAATTATAGCTGGCAACTATTATTGTACGTATTAGGGTTTTAGAATCAATACACTGCTTAATTCACACATCACGTACTACAGAGGAGAAAAGTGACTAAATATTTACTATTATGAAGTCCTTCAGTGCAGTCCTTATACATATGGCATATCCTCTCCAGTTGCTTTGTGTTTTCTGGTTTGTCATAACACATATAATATGCACTGATTCATGACAATTATCGGCCCTGGTTGGAGAGAGAGAGACCTTCAGCAGCTCTGGCATGTGTGAATAGGCTAACATGGAGAACTGCAGACAGCAGTCCAAGGGGAACCATTCACTGTCTTATCAGGCTATCTGACAGCACACAATGCTAATTCAGGTGTGAACAGTAAACTCATTTCCATTTTGTAGTCCAGCCATGCTTTGATAAATATTGAGAGTCTGCCCATCGTGTCGCTTCCCATTGGACACACAAACAAAAACTTAATACCCAGGATAAATTGGGAATGAAACGAGTTAAAAAGGATGAATCATTATGCACTGCGCACACATAATATGACAGTCAATACCCTATCGATCACTGTGGAATTTTAATTTACCCATAATGACACAACATTAAGTGAATCTGATTGATAGTTTTTACACATGGGAGGACACAATTATGTTCCACACAGGCTACAGGTGCACGCTTCAAAGCACACACACACACACATACACACACACACAGGATCCGGCACGCACGAGTCCGCCGCAAATCCACACACTCCCATTCCATAATGTTATTATCTCATTCTCCACGGTCTCATTTTTCACAAAGCCCCGGGGTGTGTGAGGGACAGTCAGGGTTGAGCTCACACAAGCCGAGGCTGCACACCCGACTGCCAGTGAAGGTCTGTGTTAGCAGCAAGTGCAACACTGCCAGAAGAAACAGGGACGCAGGAAATGGAAACAACCCAGGTGATCGTGCAATACAATGTGGTGCAAGACCCCTTCACACTGCCAGTGCAAGCAGCTGCTTGACTTTATTGGATATTATTGTTCATTTGGAGAATAGAATTGGAGAATGATTAGTCAGAAGACATTATTACTGGGGAGATAAGTAGGCCAAGGTCTTTACAGTCACATAATACAAAATGACCACAATACAACAGAGGGGTTGCTATTCATCAAGGGATTTTTTGTGTTCTGTTTTTAGGGGAAAATTACTGTCCCAACTATTAATATTTCCAGCCATAAAGAATAGTGCAGTCCAGCTAAGAAAATTTGAAAAATATATATATAAAAATGAAACCATATGTTTTCCTAACTGCTAAACTGCTGCTTGATTTTGCCAGCTTATGCGTGTTTATCAAACCAGTGTGGATTTTCCGTGGGGGACAGAGGTGGACGTGAGATTCTGCCAAAGACTTCAAGAGACAAGGGCGGGTTATCAAACTCAAGAACATCCAATCAATACTCGTCTTTGTGATGAAATTCTTCTAAAGTTGCCTTGGTGAAAGTGTTTCTTCTCATCAAACACACTTCCTCACCGTAAAAAAATGGACTGTGGAATTTAATTCACAGTCACGACACGCCAATGTTCATTTCCCAGCTGTTACAACAGGCTCTGTGCAGCAGACTGCTGAACCGCTTGGACATGGTGCGTCATGATTGCAATTCATTTTGGGACACAATCGGATGCAATTGCAGTTGACTTTTTGATTTGCGCAAACTATATCGTCACTCCATCCTCCTTGTTTTTTTCACACTAAGGCAGTGAATTACCACACATGCATTGTTGAGGGTTCAAGAGTTCAAGTTCAGGTTGAATCCACCACTGCTGGTATTGTGAAAGATCATAGATTACCTGATTGTATCTGCCAACAAAGTTTTGTCTGCAGTCTAGTTTGTCTGCTTGTATGTTGGTTTGGTTGTTTGTATCTCACAATGAACTTCAATGAAATTTGGTGGAAACAGAGGTGATGGGTCAAGAAAGGAACTGCTTCGTTTTCAGCTATGTGGTCATTATGAATTATGTTTCCACTTAGCTATAACACCTGAACCAAGAGGCGTGAAAGAGAAATTCAATGCTATACAGTTCCATATAGATATCCCACCCACACACATCTTCTATTTTTTACAAAGCACAATTTTCACAACTTGTCGTATAAATGATACTCAATATACCTGTATATATATATATATATATATATATACATATATATATACTGTATATATATATATATATACAGTATTGGAAGGATTGCAGTGGAATTTGGTACATATATTCTCACCCTTGGGATATCTGTATTGACATTATCAGGTCAAAATTCTCATTTGTCCAATATAAATACTTGCAACGGTAATGAGCCTCAGCTGTAGTTTGTGTTTAGTGCCAATGAACAAATTGCTACCCTGCAATCCTGGTGTTAGGATTTGGCTCAAAACACTTCTGTGCCTGTAAGTGCAACCTCATGGAGCAGCTTGCATGGCTGCAGACTCATTTTTCTAAGGTGAAAAGCTCTAACTCCTCATGCACAGCAGTGACTGTGTTATGTAATAACAAAGACCCCAGCCTTAAGCTGTAGAACAATCAGTAGATATAGAAGTGACATGTTGCTGAAGGCAACAGGATCTGATGAGTGGACTGCCAGCAGATAGCCACACACATGATTAGTGTCAGATCGGTGACATCATTTAATGTGATGCCTGAGACATGAGCCAGCTGTTACTGTAGGGAGCCAACTCCCCATCACTGCTTCTTTAGTTTACAGACAGAATTTTATTTGTGAGCAGAGGCAGTGGAAAGAAGTGGCTGGAAACCAAATCTCCATATATCCCCTTCCGCTGACAGTGGCATCCATCGCCTGGAGGTGATGCCACACACTACTAAATCAAAGAGTTAGTGATTAGCAAAGTTGGACGGGCAAAGACGGGAACCAAAGCCCAAACCAATAACTCTCTACATTGAATTTAACGTTTGTCTAGGAGGTGCTGTAAAATGTCCCTCCATTTTTCAATTTCCACATTAATATCTTAAAAGAGGTTACAGGACTCATGTGGCACTGACATCTTGCTCGGAGGTTGTTAAGAGGTTTGTGTGATCTACTCATACACTTCCACTGTGGTTATTTGAACAATGTGATATATGTGGTAAATGGTGCCATTTTTGTCTCACATCCAGAGTATTTCAGAAAGTGGTGGCAAGAGAAAAAAAACGTATATATGAGCTGTCAGTAAAACAACATGAGGTGTAAATTTGCCGTGGGGAGAACACACACTTATAGTGCCAGTGATATACTGAATAATGCATCACACACAGGAGACCAGAACATATAGAACCATTACATAACATACTGAAAGAAGTTTTCTTCTCCCACTTCTGTTGTTGGAAAAATACTTTTCTAACACATCCACAAGAATAGCAAAGGCAACATCTTTAAATTTAGAATGACGCCCCCTGAATGTGTGATGAACACTAATTAACAACCTTTCAGCTTGAGAAAAAGCTAGTCTCCTGCCTCTTTGCACATTGCATCCCGTTGTTGCTGCTGCCGTGGTGGGTGGAGGATTGGGACTTTTTTTTTAATACCTCCTGTAAGATGTTGATTTCTGCACCCCTCCAAAAGAGTAAAGCTCCTGTTTACCCACACTCACATCCTTTCCAGATAAATCATGTGCTTTCATCCCCACTTCTAAGTTCATGCATTCATGCAAACTTTCCTCACAATAATTGTCTTCAAACTTGCCTTGAAATTGTAAAACCTTTGCAGATGTGTCGTGTCTACTGTGGGGTGTTTTTAAGTTATTCTCATGGGGACAAATGGTTGAAAACATTTAAATGCGTGTTAATGTTTTTTTGTAGGGTGGATAAGCTGATGTGTTGTTTGTCTATTTGTATTGGTTAACAGATAACCAAGGAGTTGAAGGAAACACTATAGGGCATTTGTGTTCTTTCAAAAATGGAAATAATAAAAATATTTAATGCTGTCTTTCTATTCACAATAAAATCCAATTTTTTGTGTAATAGTTTAAAATGTCAATCCCCATTAGGAAGACAAAAAAAGCTTCTGCGTAATTCAGCATCAAATGACCAAGACACAAGAGCTGTTTCAAATAACAGAAAGGACACATAAACTTCTACATCCGTGAAGTGAACCTCTCTCCTCTCCGAGTGCTGGGCTTCATGCCCGGACCTGCCTGATCTGTGTGATATATTCGCATCGGCTAGCTCAGAGCAAGGCCTTGAACTCAGTCAATACCATTTTCTGTTTTATTTCACACCACCCTGTTGTGGCTTTTCAAGCAAACAAAGTGCCAAAGTGACAAGTAGAAACAGGAAAGGTGCGTGAACTGGACAGGTGGTGTGTGACAATCAGCTGACTGTATCATCCTGAGATAAAACGAAAGCTCAAAAGGCCCAATCAGTACATTCTTTATCACATCAATTAAAGTTACTTAACATGAACATAAATAGCTTAATTAAATATACAGGACCAATGTTTGTTTAACACTTTTTTGTTTACTACATAATTCCACGTGTTCCATCATAGTTTCAATGTTGTCTAAAAATGAATCTCTAATAATGAAAAAACATTGAATGAGGAGGTGTGTCTAAACTTTTGACTGGTACTTTACATAATTAGTTTGAAGGTGAATAATAATTGCGTTTCATTCAACTGATCAGTGTGCTAATGAGTAAATATTAAACTAAGATGTTGAACATTTTACTAGATACACATTCAAATATAAGTGTTGCCATTTTGCATTTGTTAGTATTCTGATGTCCACTGTGCCTATAGCTTCACATGACTGCAAGCACAGCAGTCAGCTTGTCCTCGTCCTCTTGTTATTGATTGCACTGCTCCTGCCATATAAAATACAATGTTCTCCGTTTGTTCAAGTAGCTACCAAGAGGCTCCACATAATGTGTATCCCTGCACTAGAACAGTGTAAATTATTTCAATGGCATCCCTGTTCTATTTTCCCGTGGAATATAATCATAACCAGTTCTATCTCCATATAAATGAGTTGCCTTCTATTTATGTAACTAGTGCAAAATGTGCACTGATAGGGTTTGTTTGACTTCAATCAACAATCTATGCAAATGGGTCTTTTTCTGATCTTTCTAATTATGATTGTATGAAAAATTCTCTCTAATGGCATATTAGAAGAACATATTATATTATATTATATGACTTTACAGGGGCCTCTCTGCCTGAATAGTTCTCATTAGCTACAAGTATGACACTCTGTGACAAAATGTGAGTAATGGTTAATGCTAAAGAGTTTTAATCAATGTCATTATCCTCTTATTCAATATATTAACACAGACGGCCAAAGCAAACAACTAGGAGACTTCCAAGCATGAATATTGCGCTTCTGCTTAACCACCGCTGGGCGTTGAGTCCCTGCACTGTATTTTTAAGGCTTGTGAAGATCTAACTGTCGAGTCTCAGAGGTGTATTATTCACAGAGAAATGGGGCTTACTACCATAGCCCTCATCCAACACTCACTTTAAAAGGTGTGTGCTCATGGTGTAGTGTTCTCTCCTGTTCCTATTGCTTTCTCCTTCCCTCTCTCTGTCTGTCTTACAGTGTATTTTTCTCCACTTCTTCCCTCTTATCTTTCCTCACTGGTTGATTTTCTTTTGTCCATTACATGCTCTGCCTCTTTGTACTGTAATTCTCAGACAAGGCTGTTTCTATAACAAAATGCCACCCAATCACACCATTATAATTCCCTGATTAAAATCCTTTTTTAAAAAAAATGTCACTCAAGCTCTATTAATAAGATTGAGTATCCATGTTTAACACAATCTAATGGATGTGTGAAATAAGCCCCAGCTATTAATGTTTAATGTATAATTGAATGTTCTACATGGCCAAATTTGTTTACAGGAATAATTGATGTTTTGGATTTCCCATTTGCCTGTATTACAAGAAGGGACAGGGACAGTAGGGGGAAGAGACAGAGACAAAGGGACTTGGCTCATCCTCTGCAGTTGAAGGTGGTGAGGTCAAGTCACAGATGTTAGAAGTAATTATAACACTTGAAACCAGACTTGTTTGATGAGCTCTTAGAGGCTTGTGACAGACTTGTATTTCATCCACAAACTGCTTTATGGATAAAGACAAATTGATGAACTTTGCTGATATGTTTCCTTTCCCACACTGTAAAAGGCCTCTGTGCAGGCTCTCAACTAAAACCTGAGTTTTATTTTTGTTTGTGTGAGGGTGTGTGTTCTCTCATTTCATCTGTTGGGTTTGGTTTGCGTGTTTACCTGAGAGGACAGCAGGGTGTGACTGAGGTGCAGAGTGCACTCTCACGGTCCGCTGCACATTAGACATAGCACAGTCTCCAGAGTCAGCCTTTATGCTTTCAATTTTCCTGTCTTTCTTTCTTGATCATGCTCCACGCAGGGCTCAACAATTTGTAACAAATATTGGCTTAGGATTATTCTGACCAGTACTGTGATTATTTCACAGTCTCATATCAAACTTTTAAAGCCATAAAATTAAAAAGTTGTGATGTGCTTAAAAGTTAAACTTGGAGGTTCTAAAAAACGCTTGACAACAGAAAAACTACCTGCTAGCTCCTGACAAGTGAAGAAGACTGCAAGCTTGGAAATGGGTGTAAACATTTTACGTTTGTTACCGTAATTAGTCACAGGAGGTCAGGCAAGCTTTCAGGGTTTGGTTTAACACCAGTGTTAAACTGGTAAAGTTAAACCTAGATTTACAATTCTGAAGCTGTTTGCATGTGAAACATGCCTGTCCGACAGCAGTCTAAAGGCTGCATGAAAGCACCGTCCAGTGTGACCTGCTAGCATACTACCCTGCTATCTTATTGTGCCTACCTCACCCCCTCAGCACGTTTCCAATGATGTACAGCTAAAAGTGAGGCGACAATGTCAGAACTGTGTCCCTGACCCGTTTGTGAATGTAGCTCTCAAATGCATATTGAAGGCCATGCTGTCTATTTATCTGTGGTATTTCAGTATTTTGGTGAGTAACACTGAATGCCAACATAACTTTTCTTTGTTAACAAGAAACCTCCAGTGGACCTTTAAACAGGCAACCATAAAGATTCCTTTGTTAGTGTTTATACATGGCTAACTCACAGAATTAACGTTAATTAGCCATAAATGTGCTGGCCACAGTTGCCACACCTGATAAAATCAATATTTAAACTTTCTCTTGGCTTGTTAACACAGTTAATCAAGAAAGTTAAAATTCAAATTGCTGCTCTTACCCTTTGAAAATTGCACTCTTTCAAATCGTTCAGCCCTTGCTCCAATGTATCATTTCACTGAACTCTTTCATGCTCTTACCTCTCCTGCCCTCTCTCTGTTCCCTCCCACATCACCCCTCACATCACTTGAAGCAATCAATAATCAATGTGCACGGCCTGCCAAAGACAACTCACCTGTAATACTGTTTACAGTGACTGGACAATAGCCAAGCCTTGATCAACACACTGAGAGGTGCTAACAGATGCACCCTGTCTCCTGCTGGCTTTGTGGAGCTTCACACTCGGGAGACACTTTCCTCTCTCCCGCAGTTCCCTTTCACACTCCTTCCACCTCGGCTGCTTAACCACACTGCCTTCGAGTCATTTAGATCTCTCCCAGGTGGTTCAAATTTAGTTTGAACTTACAGGCGGGTTTAAGCTGATGAATAGCTTTTATTGAACATGAATAAATTTAGGGATTGAGATTAGTCAGCTCCTTCTCTCTGATGATCTGAGTCCGCCAGAGGATGTGCTCAGCATTAAAAAACTGCACCAAGGGAAACAAAAATGTGCACAGCGTCTATTGAAAGGAGAGGAGGGGGGGCTTGTTCTGTGTGAGCTGGTAGCTAAGGATCATGTCCACTTGCTAATGAAAATATCAGTGCATAATGCGTATACATATTAATGACAATATCCTGTGTATGACTTAGCTATTGTCTTGCAGAGTTCAAATGTTCCTTGGTTGGCAGTCACTATCCCAGCCCTTAATCTCTTGTGTTTGTGTCGCCTTATCACTAATGTCGATCCAACTTCTCCTTGTCCATAAACTATCCCTATTATTTAGCCTCCTCCAAATTAAAGCCCCTGACACAAGATCTCCCCCAACTTGAGTAATATCACACCCATTGACCTTCCCATCCCTCAAGCAGGCACCGGCCGGCACATTGATCGATCCCGCTTATGGCCTTGGTGCTAATCTTCCAAGGGACCGACAGGAGGTGACGGTATTTCACTGTTCAATCTGATGCAATTACCTTCAAAATAAACACATTTTGGATAGCAGGTGACCTTCCAATGAAAGAAGGTGGGTGGGCGGGATGTTTGTGAAGCCTGTGTGCCTGCGGCTATTTATCAATCAAGCTGCATCATAAACAAAACATATCCTGAGCAAAGTGTCTCAGATAAGTAAAGAATAGTGGGTCAGGTGTGTAAGTAATGGGGCTTCTTCCTCTAAAGCCTGTAATGTCCCACAAGGTTAAATGCACTCATTGCAATTTCACCTGCCTCCATTTCATTACTTATTCCTTAATGAATTTTATTTCTGACTCTAGGTAGGACCCCTTCAGTCCATTTCACAACAACATGAAGGTTTTACATCATGAAACAAAATCCCCTCTGGGAAGATTATTACAGCGGTTAAAATGAAAGTGATGTGATGAGATCACACGTGCTAAATTGAATAATGAAATGAACTGTAATCACTCTGGACTTAAGCAACGGTAATTAGAGCAGATATGATTTTTTACCTACATACCAGGAGTGATAGCAGCACTGTTCGACCTAGGCCTCGTCTTTGCCACGGGGCAAAGAAGACTAGCCTGTAAATACTATGTCTCTGAAGACCGAAGCAATCGAGCGTGGCCAGACACAAGCATCACTTTCCTTTTAAGTATTCCACAACAGATTTCTTACAAAGACATCCCTCTGAGCTGCTTTCTTATACACATCCCTAAAACAACAGCACAGCAAACACCAGCAAGCACAATCAATAATCAACAATAAAGGAATAGAATGCATTTTTAGTGTGCAAGCAGACATTCCTGAGGGCAAAACAATAAAGCAAATGTTTATTGGGACAATGTATCTTTTAGTATATTCAAAAGGTTTCAATACAAATTTGTCACTGATCAATGCTTATGTAAAAGCTATTACTGGGGTCCTCTAACAAAGGCAACTCAAAATCAGTAAAGGCAGGCATCCTGATTCTGGATCCAGTATTTCCAATAATGCAACGGGAATTTTTTTCCAAATCTTTTTTTCCCGTTTTTTTCAGATAATGCAAGATGGTGTATCAAATATAGTGTGCATGATCTTCATATGCATCTTCATATTTGAACATGAAAAAAAGGGAAAAGAAAAAAACAAGCCCAGCAGGGGCCTCCCAACTCTAACACTCCAAGCTTTCCCAGTTGGTTGTGGGGGACTGACTTAATATTTAAACATACAAACACACAATCAGAAAGCCAAAAAGGTAGACAGATATGTACAATGAAATGCAATAGACATATGAAGATACATGAATACACAGAGTAGAAATAGCAGAAAATATGAAAAATAGAAATTGAGAAATACAGAAGAAAAAGAAATAAAACAACAACATACAATACAAAATAATGATTTTTAATTATTCTTATGGATTCTAAATGGAAAATTTGTTTTAAGCCCCAAGCTGAAATAAAAATTACATTTTACTGTTTTCATAGGCTGAGCAACTCCATGGCTAGCCCCCCAAATAAGTTTTTACCAAGTTAACCAACAGTTTTCAGGCATTGGGTTCTTTGCTTTAGGACACTTCAGCAGGGCGGGACCTGCCAACACATGGGCTCGAACCTGGCTATTGTGGTTGATGGACAGTCCTCTAGCAACTATTCCGCCCTGCCACTTTCATGAGATAAAATTTCCAAAGTGTGACAGCTGAAACGCAATTCAGTTGCAAACTTTACACCTACTTTCATCAACCTTGCTATCCAACTACACATGTGGGAATGAACCACATACGCAACTGATTGTGGCGAGATGGGCATCTGCCTGTCCAGATGCACTATAGGGGCCTGTTGTTGGAAAGCTAAAGGGACAGCGACAAGCACTTAGCTGGTCCCTCAGCAACCAGTCCCATTCCCTTCCTCTTATCTAAAGTGACAAGAGGAGTTCTCCAGCCCTCCTATGCCTGAGGCTCATTCTGCATTATCTCCCAGTGTACCAGCACCACTAGCTATCTTGTGTCCCTGATTCCCTCGGTCTAAAAATATGCTAAAAAGGATGATGGCATTGCTAGAAATTCAGGAATGTGAACCAGTTGTGCTGCTCGGATGTTTTTCAAACCATCGATCATATCATTAGATGATGGACTCGGAGCAAGTGTGCAGAGAGCATGTGGAGATCAGTGCAGGCCCATTTTCCCGTATCTCCTGCCATGTACTGCATTGCCCTTCCCACCAAATGGCTGTAGTTACCGATCCGATAAAGTGTGTGTGGAGAATGCAAAGCGACAAAACATGAACTAAAGTAGACACCCTAATGAGATATTGATTGCCCACACTGATGTTTACACTTTTGCCTGTCTAATTCTCTCCAAGTCCACTATAAACAATTGGCCATCTGTTCAAGCACATTCTGAGCTCTGCTGTGCAATTTAGATAGGTCTGATGTTTGAATGAATTAACTGTAAGGCTTGATACGTAAGGCAGTCAGTATACCTTTCACACATAATTAATACATTTTTTTCCATACTTTTTTACACTCCCATGCACAAAGTGGACCAGAACACCCTAAAATAACTAAATGAATATGCATACATTTCAAGCAGTTTCATACTGAAAGACTCCACCCTAGTATTCTCACACAACTAAATTTGACACTGCACAAACAGCACCCACACAAAACAAATGAAAATGCATGATTTTTAACTGTTTTGACAATTTTGAAGACACAAAGGCTACAAGCAGAAAAACAGTTTCTCCTTGAGAGACAAGGCTGAGAAGACCTCAGCAATTACATCTTAGCCCCCATCCTCCCCTTTCCTTCCTCTTCTTACTGCTTAGCAGCAAATGGTGCCATTTTTCTGTGCTCAATTAAAATGTGTATTAATTGTGAAAAAGCCCCAGGGACTCAAGTCTTTCGGATAGTGTTCATTAGCCATGGCTTATACTTTATAGCCAGTAAATGCAAAACAGCAAATGATTGAAACAAATTTTTGTTCTAAACAACAAAGGAATGCTCACCCCGAGCTTCCTGTTGTTTGTGCAATGGCCCCCGCTGTCTAAAGTAAGGGCTGAGAGCTCCCATATAATGAACCTGGGAAGCTACTCTTCGTGCAAAATCAATAGTGACGAGCTCCTTTAAAACTCTCAACTTTGAGCCTTTGATGCCCGAGAATACATTACCGCCGTTAACTAGGGCTCACGTCCAGGCAATAAGCATGCAGCTCACTCTGCAGGCTCCATTTGCCCCTATCCCCACACAGACTTGCGCCATTACTATTACAATTACAGTGGACACCACAGCTGTAGTCTACTAGTTGCTTTATTTATCACCCTAATCATTCCCACTGAGCACATGTATCAAATGTTACAGTTTTATTAAGGGACATTGAGAAATCTGTGGACTGGCCGTGGCAGTGGTTGCGAAGAAAAGAAGCTGCTTGATGTTTGAAATGCTCTATGCATGCTGAGCACCTCATCCCTGCACACTCCATTCATCGAGGAAGTGTGACTGGATGACTGCCACTACAGCATAACTACAGCAGTACATTTATTGCATATTGCTTAATTGCAAAGAAAGGATCAATATTATGTTGAAATAACTGCATTATGATGTCGATGTGTAAAAAGTCTGAAGTTATGCTTTGTCAGGTATTCAGATCCCATACATTAGTAAAAGCACCAAAGCACCAGTATTAAAATGTACTTAAAGTATCAAAAGTTATGAAGAATGTTCCCACTCAGATTGTTATATGTATTCCAGATATATGAATGTATTATTATTGATGTGTTTATGCAAGCAGGGTTTCTGTGTAAATATATGACTATATATATGACTACTATTTAATATACTGTCATGAGGTTTAATTTAAAAACAAAAAGTCTAAAAACTTGAAAGTTATCATGTTTTTCATGTTAAATTTTGACCTAAAAAGTAACTAAAGCTGTCACCTAAATGTAGTGTAAACGACAGAGTAAAATATAGAGTAAAACGTACAATTTTTTCCTCTAAAATGTAGAGAAGTAGAAGTATAAAGTTACATGAAATGGGAATACTCAAGTAAAGTTCAAATACCTTAAAACTGTACTCAAATATAGTGCTGATGTAAATTTTGTTCCATTCCAGCACTGCAGGTCTGTGCGCAATTTGTACAAGAAAACAATTATTAAAATGTTTGTTTTCTGAATGGAGTTTAGATCTGCCAAAGGCTGCTGTACAGGAGAATTTCAATGCTAATAGGATTTTGCAGTACAGCTTTATGCAAATTCCTTTGGTAAAATTAATGTGAATGACATGAAAATTGTGTCTACGTGCGTCTTTGTATTCACTTTGTAGATAATCATGCTGCATGGACAATTTGCTTTGTATTTTACATGTGCAAACCATGCTCCCTTCAAACCATGCCATGCATTAAGACAAGCCACAGACACACACTGTCATGATGCCTTAAATATTCAAATAACCAGCTTTGCATGCAGAAGGTACATATTTTAAAGGGTGTTTTCATGTGTTTGTGCAATGTAAATGCATAAATACTACATTTATGGGTGTGTGTTAACAAAAATGCAAAGAAGGAGAAATGTTTTGCCTCTGAATGGTTTTGGCCCTGTGAACTCCACAATAGCATCAAAGTGGGCATGAAATAAAATACATCCTGCCATAGGCTGCCATTTGCTGCTGTGCACATATTCACATTCACACTGCAGGTAAAGTCAATATTTGCTTTCATGTCTTTGCACGTATGCGTGTGTTATAGTCGCAGCCTTCTCTGCATCCCTACCCATCACTGTCACTTTCTTTGCCATAATCATATATGCACTGGGCTCGTTAAGCACTTTCCCACTTTCTTTACAGCCTTGAATTTCAAATGTGACGAATTAAGTTTGAAGCAAAGAGGTTGGATTCTCGTCTTACTGTCCGCCATTAACTAATTGGCAGCATTGTGCGCTCAGCAAGGATAAAAAAAAAAAGACCAGAAGAAAAGGAAACAGTCATCTTTAGAGCGTGAGAGTGAACCAAACTCTGAGCAAGACAAGCTGACAATGAAGAGACAATTCCCATGTGTCTCCTCTCACATTTCTACTTTAATTTGGTGATGTGAAGCTTTAAATGGTGGACTGAATCACTTTTATGAACAAAATGATGGTAATTTTAGCAAAAAAAGTGATGGAGATATCTGAAAGTGGCATATGAATATTTGAAAAAGTCCTTTCAATTAACCATGTGTGTTTGCATGTTGCACTTACACTGTGGCGACACACCGATGCTTATCATGCATACATTTTAGTGATATTGTTCGACATCTGTGTCTGTGCGTTCATGCATTAAAATGGCATGCATGCGTGTAGGCTGCAAACCTTTACATATTTAAACAGATGCATGCAGCTCATGGCCTGTTGATTGCATAAAGGGGTGCTTGTCCCCAGGAGTGATATGTGTGAGATTACGTCTGTGCTGCAGAGCCCTTAAGTGTAAGACTATTATGCGCATTGGATCTCATGTGGGAGGACACAGCCGCTGAAAGCTATTTATACAGATTAGAACTGTGAATAAGGTGTAGAGGGGGATATACTGTATGTGAGACTGAATGAAACCACATTGTCTAAAAAAATCCAAGGCTCATTTGCATATTTTCTTTAAAAGCAATTTAAATATTTGCAAGTTTTTCTTAGTTTTTAAAGACTGGAATTTATTTGGTAAAGTTCAAAGAGAAAACTTGAGCTTTGGGGAATTGTAATGGACATTTAAAAAAAACTATTCTCTAAGATTTTCTAGACCCCATATGTGTTCTATTAAAAGCCAATCAGCAGATTAATCAAACATTTCATTAGTCTTTAATGAGACTTGCTGCAATTGACAAAGTCTCACAAAAGCTATGATTTAATGTAATTATGAAGCCAATCTTTTGGCTTTAAAGATATTTGTTTAGTGCATAGCATGGTGGGGGACTTTACAACCTTTGAAAATTGGGGCATAATGGGAGAAAAGTGTATCTCAGCATGGAATGTGGTGTGATAGAATGACATCACATTGTCGACATGTCACTCTACAAGCGTGGAAAAAAGAGAAATTGCTTGGTTTAATATCACACACTGGAAGGCTGCCAAAAGCATAAAGATCGACTGTCATGAGCAACAGTCGGAAAAATATTGTGTGTTAAAAATATTGTTTCTCAGACCTCTTTTCATGCTGACATGAAGCTAATGGGGATTTAATTTGACAGAACTTACTTTTTAATTAGTAGCTGTAACACTGATGTGGTTGCCTTCATGTTAAAGTCTACTTTGTGTCTTACAGAAGCCTTATTGACCCAGACAGTGATAACTTCTCTTCCTCAGAAGATACTGAATTATTTAGTAGGACACTTTTTGTGTTTGCATATCTTAATCGAGCTGAACTTTTATTTCTGTTACATTTGTTTTTATTTTTGATTTACTAAACAATTGAGTATGAATTAAAAATGTAATACAATAAAAAGCCATTGCTTCTGATGTCAACAGAGGAATTTACCTAAAGCACAGTCTTTTATGCTCGATAGAAAGAATTAGGCTTTTCCTTTTTACATTTTCTCAAAAGCGGTCATTGTGCCAGTATTGGTTACGGCCATACCTGTCATTCTGCTCATAGACAGTGACACAGTAAATTGGTAATTACAAAATGTCAGTAATCAGAGCAGAAATTGTGTTTGTCACAGGCTTGCAAAATACAGATGGTTTTAGAGAAAAACAGGGCTGCCATATGAGTTCCAGTGTAAAAACACAGCAATATGCAAAGAGCTTAGATTATTAGTATTATATATATTCATACAGCTCTGGAAAAAGTTAAGGGACCACTGCAAAATCATCATTTTCTCAGGTTTTACTTTTTATAGCTATGTGTTAGAGTAAAATGCACATTTTTGTTTTATTCTATAAACTACTGACAACATTTCTCCCTAATTCCAAATAAAAATATTGTCATTTAGAGTATTTGTTTGCACCATTTTTTAATTTGTCTTTTTTAAATATAATTTCCATACATACATATCCCCCATATGCTGTCTCGTATGGGTTCTGTATCAGGACTGCAGTATAATACTTTGCAGGAATCCTTGATCTATTAAAATATATTGAATATCTCTCATTTCAAATACATTTCTTCACATCCTGTGCTTAAGCTGTTATGGTTCATCTAGAATTACTTTTTTGTACCTTTTCATATTGATGTTTCCCAGCTACTGTGGCATTTAAAGCCATTTTAAGTCAATTAAGTCCATATTTGCTGCAATTCTTTGGCATCAGCCGATGTGAAGGAACAGTAAATCAGCTATACACTTCAAAGTAATAGTTAGGCATTTTGGGAAAATGACACTTTTGCTAGTTTCCCTTAGCTTCGCTTGGCATAAAGACTTGAAGCTGGGTATATGAGCTTCCCTGGCTCTGTCTGTCTGTAAAATTAAAACATACACCTATCGGCTACTCTAAAGCTCACTAACCAATGTGTTATATTATGTTAATTAAATCTATGCAAAAACTAAAATATACGTAAATGATGACACATTTCCCATCATCTGGCTGACTTTTGCTACTACTGAGTGCAGGCAACATGGGGAGAAGTAAGGCATCATTCATTTGCATATACTACTCACATTTTAAAGATTCAAAGCTGCTTGAAAATGCTGTTACTGTTTCCCTTTATGCACAGAGATGAAAGAGGTATTGAGCTTATCATCTAACTGTTGGAAAGAGAGAGCATAAGTGTATTTCTTAATGTCGATCTATTCCCGATTCATCTACAGACTTGATTTAAAGTCCCTGATGAATCCTGTGTTAACACTCCAGCTATCTCAGAACATGCTGCTCTTTGTTCGGCAGCAAACGCTTCTTTTTCTGACAGAGTGGGAAAGGCATGTTCTCCGCCATGGAAAGGGCACGTGGTTTGGTTATATTTGGTTTGTTAGATGACACTTGCCTCCAGGAAAGAGAAAACAATGTATTATAGAACTGCCTGTTCTGGTTCATAACTCCTCTTCACCTATTGTTCTTTAAACCTGGAGTAAACACCACATATGTCCTCACTCTGCTCACCACTTGACATCTCTACCTTGGACAATCTGGACTTGGCTTCTTTTTTTTTTTTTTTTAACAGTATCTCTAATGGCCACTTCCCTCTGAAGCCTGATCTCTTTTCATTTAATGTAAAATGCACGTGCGGGAAAATCTCCGGAGCAAAACATTGCAGCAAGATAGTCTAAATTACCCAAAACTGTATCACCCCATCAGTCCACCTAACAGCAGCTGGAAAAAACTTGACCAGACACACACAAACACACATTCCTTCACAAACACACACATGCCTCTTGACTGAAAAAAACAGGAGCAGCACAATCAGCAAAGCCATTTTTAATGAGCCTCTTCCCCTCTCCATCTATCAGAATGGAATTAGGACAGCACTCAGCGACTTAGGGGAGGGAAGCTGGGAGAATGGGGGCACATGGCAGAAGAAAAAAAAAGTCTTCATTAAGGACAGTGAAGTGGAGGTAGGAGGAGAAAGTGAGGGAGGGGAAAAAAAGAAGAAGGAGCAGACTTAAGTGATCTAGAAATGCTTCTCCCCTCCTCTCTGTGCCACCTAATCAGGGAGACAAAGTTATGCCGGTCAGAGCGTTTGTTATTCCAGCTAATCCCTCATCACGGTATTTCATCAGGTTTGGCATTTGGCTATCTGCATTAATTAGATGTTGGAATGGACACTGACACACGGCAGATAATGAGAAATCGTCTGCGCGGCCGTATCCTCTCACCATCGCACTCTCTTTGTCAGCACTGATACCTCTGTGCTTGAAACACTGCGTCGTGTTTACCTGCGCCGGATTTCATTTATTGATGATTCAGGCTGTTTTTAGTGCCAGTGGTGATAATGTACTGTCTGCACTTTGGGAGATAAGTGTGTTCTGGCGCGATAGTTTGGACTTGTTCGGAATGTCTCTCCTTCTGTCTCCTTCTCTATTTTTATCTCTGCTCTCCTTCCAGAATTTTTCTTCTGCTCTCTCCTTTTCTTTTATCCCACATTTCTCCTTACATTCCCTCCCATTCACTCTTTCTCTATCTCACCTGTCGTTCTTATTTTTTTTCAGACCTTCCCAGAGGAGGGTAAGAAGCCCTATCTCTCTTCTGCACACTCTCCTCCACTTTTAGACTGTCTCCTCCCTCCCCCTCCCCTCCCTCCCTCCTACTCTTCCCACCTTCATCCATATCAACACCAGGTGAATAGCCCTCTTCCTAATATTCATTCACAGTTCCCCTTCTTCCTCTTCACTGCCTCTCTCTTCTCTGGCTGTGTTTCTGTCTCGCTGTACCACTTTCAGTTTATACTCCATGCTTTAATATTCCGTCCTCCATCCCCGCGCTGCCTCTCAACGCTTTGTCTCTCCTCCCCGCCTCCCTCCTTCACTTTCTCCCTCCTTCTAGTGACGTGACTTTCTTTTTAGTATTCTGTCAGTCATTGCCAAGTGTATGGTGATGCGCCTCACTCTGTCACAGGTCTCAGATCAGCCGCAATCATGGAAGGCAGGATGTCTTTGACCTTACCGTCTTCTCTGATGTAAATGTTGCTTACTGTGGCTAAAAGTAATTTATTACTTTCTCTTTTACCTTATCCTTTGAATTAATTTTGCTGCCATTTCTTTACCCCATAGCTCTTACTCTCTCCATGTTGCTCTCTTTAGAGCGTAATCCTTTATCAGACAAGGCGTGTTGACTAAGAACACATTCTTATTTACAGGAACAGCCTTGGGGTGTAGTTGTAGTGAGAGAAAAGGTCATACTCATTCACACCTTCACACCTGGGAGCTGCCCGGCACTGTTCTGTTTGCCAGCGAGCAGCTTCATCGGAGCAGTCCGAGTGCCTTGCTAAAGGGCACTTGAGTAAACTTGAAAGAGTTCTCAGGACATCTGTCCATTTTCTGCTTCTCGTTTTACTTTACTCTCCCACCCTTTCTTCAATCCTTCCCTCAGACACGTCTTCTATTCCTCTATCCATCCTTTCCGTCACCTTTACATTTCTCTCCTTGCTTCTCCCATCTGTCCCTCGCTGTCACACATCAGGAGTGTGTCAGCGAGGATTCAGAATATGTCAGAGCGCCGTCTGGTCACTCTGAGGTTTTTTTTTAAACCATCCTTCATCTGTGAAGGTTTTTGCTCTGTCTCCTTCCTCCTCTCCTACCCTCCCTTGCCATTGTAAACAACTGATTATGCCTTTGAGTTATTCCATCAGGTTTTTTCTAGCCTAATGATTCTTGTCATGGCGCAGAGCTGAAAATTGAGACACTCATAGATCCCCAGTGTAACAGAGCCTTTATCTTTCAACTTTCAAATCCCAGAAGCTCCTTAAGTCTTCTCTTTGGAGAGTCAGCACCAAAAGCCAAATCTCTCAGTCAATTTACCAGGCGGCCAAGACGTCGTTATTTTGTGCATACTTCCATGATCTTACTGTCATTAAAATTCGTCCCTTACATAACCATCAAGCACACTGTATCTCCTGCTGAGAAGAAGGACAGAAGACACTGGGCACGCATTCACAAGTACTCACGCGCACACACTCGCATACTATTTTTTCATATACGTATTTACTTTTCTCTTTCCATTTCGGAAGAAGCAACGATTCAAAAAGAATGAATTCTCAATAAGCACAAACCATGAGTAAAATATTCAAATGGTGCCCTATTTACAAAGGCTGGAGAGTTTCTCTTGCAGTGCCGTCACATGTTTGTTATGTGATATAAAAAGAGAAGCAGCGGCAACTCCAGAGACCTCATCCACAGATTATTATGCGTTAGTGGAATCTTTTAATAGCAAGTGTAAACACATTAGTTTGCTGCATGAAAGTCTGCTCAAAATTTCGGCACTTGTCAAGTTTTGGACAAAGGGTGTGTCACATCTTTGATTACAAGAGGTGCTTCTGTGTTTGTGTTTTGGGTGAGGGTTAGGATGTTTGAGGAGTACAGTAGACGTGGGCTTGTGTGTACTTATGCAAAATCCTGTGCGCTCCCACACCTGTGTGCAAAGAAGCGCGTCTGTTTGTGTGTTTTCGGGCCGAGCTGCCAGACGGCTGCTATCTTCGTGAGTCAGACGGGCAGGGAAGCTGGGGAGGCACGCCGATCGTTTTGTGCAATTCTCTTCCGGAAGTTCGATCGGCCCAAAGGAAATTTGTCATGTTGTTACACCTTTCCGATTCCAGTATGGTGGGGGTGACGGTAAAGCTATTTGTTCCTATTTGCTGTAGACATCTCAATAAACACACACTTGTGTGTATCAGACCGGTAAAGGTAACTAAGAAATTTGTTTGGCCTTGCTACAAAATCATTTTATCTCCTGTTTCTCTGTCTGCTTTGGGACAGAAGTGGGCTATGCACTTGTTTTATCCCACTTCTTGACAGGACATACTTTATCATTTCACCCTTAGCTGTACTCTTCTGCCAAATCTCTGATTTTCTTTCTTTCAATCTTCATCTATATCTGCCTATCATTCATTCGTGTTTTTTTGAAAACTGTCTCACCAGATCCCCTTCTGAAAGCTGACATCTCATTCTGCACCTCCCGATCATCTCATACTCCTCTCTACCCATTCTCCCTCCTGATTTCCCTCCCCCATCCATCTCCTCTCACCTCTATTTGACAATATCTAGCCAAGGCTTACAGTATATGCGGGTGTCATTCCATCTGAATTGAATACCTTTGCTTCCATTGGTTAATTAAAGCCACTCTCTCTCTCCACATTATTAACATGACTCCGCTGAGATCTATCAAATCCCCAGGACAGTAAGTAAAAATGAGGCTGAAAGGCGAAGATAGAAGGAGAGGCATAGGTGGTAATAGAGAGACAGAAGACTGAGAGAGAGCATATTGTGTAGAGACAGAGAGCCTCAAGAGTGATTCAGCCATTGTTACTCATCCCCTCCTTTTTGCAAGAGGGCTCATGTCATGAGTATTTTAAGTGCTCTCCATTCCGTTGTTCTCCTTTAATCCTGTTAGATAACTCTCTTCCTCCCTCCTCCTTCTGCGTCTTTCTTTCTATTTCTCGTCTTCCCTCCTCCGCTCCCCACTGCCCACTCAGCAAACGGCGAGTCTTATGCTCTCTGCCACAAAAAAAGGCTAGAGTGTGCCTAAACAAGGTAGAAGAAGGAAGAGGGAGAGGAAGTGAGAGTGAGAGGACGGGAGAGGGAAGATGACAAAGATGTGGCGGTACTGGTAGGTGTTGGAGAAATCTGCTGGCCGGTGGGGGCTCATTTGTTATGAGAAGGGATGAGTGTGGACGAGAGCCAAGACAGTGGCGAGTGAGTTGTGAACTGGTGCCTGAACACAACTTGTAGTTAAGACGCACAATAAGACGGATTTGGGTTGATTTCCAAATGCATGTGATGCAGAAGGTATTGTAGAATATTAATATCTGGAAAAGCTGCCAAACAGAGAGACTTCGGAGTGTGTAAATGCTTGTATTTCTGTCCGCTGGCCAAACACACACTCGTAGCTCATGCACACACAAGAGTGTTCTGACATAAAAGTGTATTTTGTAACCTCAAAATAAAGCCTCCTCATCCCATCCCAGTGTCTGATGATAAGAGGTTGAATCACGCTGGATTCACACTTGTATACCAAACAATACGTGATGCAATGTTTCAAACCTGCCTTGTAACCGCTATGCAAAGCCAGCAAACGCTCCATCAACCTCACTTGAGCAGCCTCTACTTCACAAGAAATGCATTTCCCACAAGCCTCCATCCCCAGCTCATCATTTACACAAGGACAATTACAAATGATCAAGTTGTAGAGCTGCACTGTGGTTCATCTGCCAAGAAGAGGTAGCCACTTAGCGCAGGTAAGGTGGGGCAGCCACAAGTCCTGAATCTCCTTACATTGAAAAAATGGGTCACAAGAGCAGAGGGAGAATTTGCTAGACCAATAGCACAGACTAGTGGTGGAGGGTTAGAACTGCTTGACAGGTTGTGCTGTGGATTTGAGTCTGTTTGCCAGTTTAAGGAAAATTCAGCTGAATCCAACAACCCCTATTTCAGCCATCACTGAAAGTGGATAATTCTCTTTGATACATGGTCCTTGCATTTACGCAGCTCCATCATTACCACTTACTTGAACAAGCTTAACCTTCTCATTCACACTCCACGCCACCTGATTTGCTTACAGATTCCGCTCTTCCTCTCGCTGCCAAATAAATTAATTCAGCACATAGAGGAGGCAGGAGGGGCAGGCACTTGTGCCGAGCAGAATTTGCATGACCCAAAAATGCCCTGCCTCTCCTCCGACTCCATAAATCAAAGGGATAGAGAGAATCCCCAAACGCCTCCATTCTTTGTCCTCAAAGGTGATAAATTGATCCCTGGCTGGCTAATAAGCAGAGGCACAGGGCGGCCCAAACTTCCTAAAGATTTATGCTGCGACAAGTGGATTTATAGAGGAGGAAATGTGAGCGATCTAGAGAGCAAAATCTATTTACTCCATTCGTCCCAGTTCTCATGAGACTTGAGATGGGAAGTCCTTAGGGAAACCCGGGGGTGTGAGCCTCCAAGAAGTAATGTATCAGGACAATAGAAATAGACTTTCTGTCATAGAGGCGATGAATGTGATGGAATTATCTGGTTTTGATTGATGAACATGTGTTTTCACTTACAATACAATCTCAATCGGTGTGAATATGCCCACTGCTTTTGAATGGGTCACAATTCTACACAATTTTGAGTAGATTTCTTACCCTGACTTTGTCCCCCCCTTCATCAAATCTGATCTAATAATAGCAGATTGCTGAAAATCAATTTGACAGATACTTTAGCATTCTTGGGTTTGTCAGGAGTCTCACCACCCAAAGGGAGGCAAGAATGCGGAAGGCAATCCAACAGCTTGCCTTTGCAAGGCACGAGAAAAACCTTTTAAGGCAACTCAACCAGTCATCTTAATGACATGAGGTGATACGGTGACAGGAAAAGCGGTCTTTTAAGAAGATGATCAATGCTATCATCTTCTCTAAAGCTGACTGGAAAAAGGGACAGAATATAGTGGCATAGAGTTTCCAAAGAGGAGCTACCCTCCTTTCCTTTCTCATCCTCTCCCATTCTCTTCGTGTAATTCTCCCACTTTAGCCTTAATGTGTTTTCCCTCTTCCCGTCCGTCCGTGCTGCATCTTCCCGTTCCATTCTCAGTTTCATCATCTCATCTGATCTCTCACCCTTTACCCTCTTTGTCTTTTTATCCTTCACCACGGAAGCCCTTCCTCCTTTTCCACAGTACCTCCTTTCGCTTTCTGTCTAGCACACATTATCTCACTCTCTCCCCTCTTTGCACTGACAGCATGCTTATCCTGTTGTGTTGATGAGATATTTCAACGATTAACATTATGCATGCTGAGCAGATTATGATAGCCTTTGGGGAGGAGCAGTTTCGGCATGATGGAAAGTTTCCAGCATGATAGAAAACCTGACTGATAAGAGGGCTGTGCAGACAAGGGAAAGGTATCTTATAAAGATGTCCGTACTCACCGATTCTTCACCACAGCAGCCTTCCAAATTCTTCATTCTGAAAGAAAGATGGACAAGAAAATTCACTTTGCTTCAAAATTCTCAATGGTACTTGTGTGCAGAGGACAAAAATCTAGCTATTTTCTGAAGGAGGAGCAATTACATTGAGGAGAGGATGGACAACAAAGGCGAGTTTTAGCAATAAAGTGCTTGCACATCTATATTTTTCACGCCAAATATTCACATAACTCTCAGGTAAAAATTGCTGCTGCATAAAGTGATTTTTTAGAATTTCTATCTTTGAGTTTGGATGGGAACATCTTTCACTGAGACAGCTCACATGGCAAATGCGATATCCCGTCAACATCAGCCTGACAACTGCAAACCTATGCAAGTGTGTCTAAAATATCAAACCTCCTCCCACCCAAAGCATATCTTTTTTTAGGCTGTATGACGCCAATTCTGAATAGACATATGATGTACTATATAACTAATTCCATCTACGTCTGACAGTGACGCTACCCTGTGCCACTGAGGCAGCTGTTGGTACAGAGTGAGAGGGAAGCGAAAAGGCAGATCACTTCCCAAGTGCTCATTTTTAGCTGGCTTGTTTGGGCACAGCGCACCAGAGCTGACGAGCTGAGCACAGAGTTTTTGACACAATGGTGTCAAACTCGGGACTGTGATGTTCAGCTCACACAAGTGAAGAGCATCGCACCTGCTGGCAACATGCAGACACAGACACAAACAGACTGTTATCAAGCCTGCGTGGCAATTAGTGTGTTTTGGAGTGCTGTGAACCCTAATGACACATTTGCCTTACATTGTTTCATTAAAGAGGCTCTCAGAGAGATGGCATATGGAATATGTTGGAACTGCTGAAACAATTTGCAAATGGCATCAGTAATTTTTATTACTTCAGTAACTTGTAACTAGAATAAGTTGCAACGCTTTAAACAAGTAGCAAAGTAAACCAAGGTTGGCAGCTGGTCCCTACTTAGCTGCTGCGTAATGTAAGAGTTGCTTTCTTGAGCGTTTTTGTTTCACCTCTTCCCTCATGTTCTTAGAAATTATTTAACAGATGGGCTCCTCACTGTTTTCTATGCCATGCTGTGTCAGCGCTGAAATGAAGGCTATTCCTCCTTTTTGATGTCACAAACTGCTTCACTAAAATGTGTGGCGAAGTTAGCAAATACACAAACTTTGTGTGAGGGTGGGTGTTGGTTCCTTTGAGATATCAACCAAACTCACCCAGTATCAAGTAGTATAGAAACTTCTCCAGACGAACAATATCTGCGTTTGATCCTTTTTTGTACACAGATTTAGGGGAAAAAAACACTATTTGGATGGTTTTGCTTGTAGCCGATCACCACAAGTGTTCTTTGCTTGTGTGATTGGCCTACTTCCACAGCAGCAACAACTCATACAGTTGAGTTGACAGTTCAGTGTGTCAAGATGCTACCAAAACAGTCTCAAGTACGGCTATCCCTGCACAGCTGTGGCCGCTGATAAAAAATACATGCGGTGGAAGCATTTTACACAACTGAATTCCATTGATGGGATGAGTAGCAAATGAAGAAGCAAAGAAATTAAGTAACCTATTTGATTAAGTACTCTATTTGTATGACTTTAAGGGTACACCTATTGGTTCTTATTTCTTTTTATGTGATTAATTGGTCTGATAACTACAGTGTATGTGTACTCTGAAAGGTGACCCTCATAGTATAAAACAGTGAATTAGCACCTGACACAGCAGCTTCCCTCAGCTCTTCAGAATGTTTAAGGCTTTTAAAGAGTATGGTTGAGGGCTTTTGCCTTCATTCTGGTAGGACAGGCTAAGATTAGGAAAGGGGGTGAGAGAGAGAGGACGACATACTGCAAAGGCCAAGAGTTGGAATCAAATCCAGGCTTCTGAGATAAGGACTCAGCCTTAAGTATACGGGGTGCACGTTCTACCAGGTGACCTGCCTGGCACCCGAAAACAGTGCAGCATATTTGAGCTCTAATCAGCCCTGTTTGAGTTGAAGGCAAAAAAATAATGGAAAGGTTGGTGAATATTGCACTTGCACACGTTGGGTGGCCAGTAACACAGCTCAAAATCAGTGCTAATACTTAATCTGCTGGGTGTGTAAATAGTTGACTGTTGCTAATCAGTTAGCCATAGCATCCAGTCTTAATGAAATATTTAACGACTTTGATGGCTTTGTCTTTAATGATTTTTTTTTTACCATGGCTTTAATCAGGCAGCAATTACATGATTGACATTCAATTGAAGTACTCTTGTGTCACAGTATTCCTTCAACAATCAATGTAATGGACCACTTAAGTGCTACCCCAACTAGTATTCAATACCATGCTCCATTTGTAACTGGACAGTATTTTAGTTGACATTGCTACAGTATCGAACTGCCAGTTTTAGTCACAGGCCTGAGGCTGGTATTACAGTGGTCTTGCAATAAACATTGAACTAACCCTCCATACCACAGTCCATTTCCTGTGCTGTTTATACAAGCACGATGGCGCCATAATTCCTGTGCTATGTCAGCAGCAAAGTGTGCTGTAAATTACAAGTCATTAATGACTGGGTGTGATCTTCCAAGCATTCAATCAGAGCACTGAAAAATATAAACAAATAAGGATTAGATTTTTTTCTAACTGCTCCCACTTGACTGGCATTTTAGAAGTTGTGCATGGATACGATATATCTTCACCTCCACCTCAACATTCTGGTGGTTTTATGAGTGGAGCTGGTGTCTCTGTTGGTTACCGTTCAGGGGAAGGTCATAAACTGGCGATTTATGTCTGAAGTGCAGCCGGGAATGCTGATGCTACTGTCAGAGAGCAGAGATACTGTCTGGTTTGACTCACATTTAATGGAAACTGTAAAGTCCACAACTGAATGTCCTAACTCATGAACTTTACAGTATGTGCTCACACAGAGGAGGAGTTAAAATAACTGGCAGACAGAAAATATATAGAATGGTATAATAAGATGGATTGAATATAACTTTGCTCCTCGTGACACTAAAAGTAGGTTTCACATTTTCAGTATCTTACATCACATTTCAAGTCTAATTTGAGGTCTAAGTGCAGTAAGTTTGCCGCCAGCGCTTAACTTAATAGTCATAGTGAGAAATGAGAAGGCTTCATTGGCTCTCAGTCTTCCAGTGGTGTCTGTACTTCTCGAAAATATCATTCAATATGAAGACAGGACTTGCAACACAAACTTACAAGTACAACAATGTTTATTAACAGAACAGCAGCTAATATGATGTTACATTGATTACTGCACCACCTACTTTTTTATCTTGACTTTTAAGCCACCATTGTTAAGTTATGGGCATTTTAATTGCTATAGACAGGGGTCCATTAGCATAGCTTCTTGGGTGGCCATGGCCATGTTTCTCTAAATCATTAAGCTAATTATACAAGCTAATTAATCAGTATGCTTGGAATGGGCTGCGTGAGCAGACGCTGCTCTTTGTTGGCTTGCATAATGAAAGGAGTCCATTTTTAGATGGGGAAAATGAAGAAGGGGAGGGAGAAAGAAACTTTGATCTCGAAAGTAAACATATGATTTTTGCATATCAAGTGCGTCGGCAGAGGAGAGAAAAAATGTAGTAGGATTACAGATGCAAAAAGCCAAGCCAGATTCACATTTGTAGTGCTTTGAAGATGCAGAATACTGCATGGAGGCAGCAGATAGGAGGGGTAGCGTGTGCAACGGTGTCCAACATCCAATTATCAGTGTCATTGTCATGCAAGACAAACACAGGCAGAGATCTGTCAATCACAGACGCTGCTGTGATGTGTCAGGGTAAAATCCAACGGTTTTAAACATGTGCTGCTTTTCCAAGCTCTGGAGTTAGAAATTCATAAAGTCTGTGTGTTTTTAAAGAATTGGGAGGACCACTCTGCTACTTGGACATTATTTACGGTCCCTTGCCACCCTATTATTTTCCAGCCATTAAGCCAAACCCAACAAAATCAGTTGAAGTCTCATGTATGTGCACTGTATGGTTACCACCAAGCATGTATGTTTATCAATGTCTACGTGTATGTCAGGCGCATATTCATGCTTTGTTGCACACAAGTAAGGGTGCATGAGAGAGAGTCACTGTCAGAAATTATTACTTACAAGCAGACATATCCAAACATCCTGCTATCCTGTCTTCAGTATGTGGCTGAGACACTGTCAGCATTCATGCAGGAGTCTATTTTTAGCAGCTCTCATTATGCACAACAGAAAATCACCTCCTCAAAGTACATGGAGCATTTACACAAACCCTAATGGGACTGTGCTGATAACACAGCAGTACATATGGCTACAGGGTATGTTGTATATTAATCTCCATACGTCCCAATTTATGATTATGTACGCAACTCTACGGTACGATGACACAAGTGCTTGTGAATGGACAATGACACAATTAAGTTTGCAAAATTCTAGTAATATTGAAGGTGCAGACTTTCCATAAGAAATGACATGAATTTATGGAGCATTTATAAGAATTAACAGCAGACAATGTGTTAGAGATAGTGTTAGTTGTTTCTGTTCTGGGCTACTGTTGTTTTCAGGTGATTACAAACAAATGAAAACATCATTCTAAATATTATACTCCATTTCTGCAAATATATCCTCCAAATTCTACACACTGGTAATCTACAAATCCTCAAAACTAGGAGAAGTTGTACAAATTCTAAACTGTGCAATTTGCTTTAGGTTCCTATCAGCTGGTAAAATATAATCACTCCATTAAGATATAATCAAAACTTACATGAATGTATGCAATCATTTGGTTCATACAGTGCAGTATTATAAGCTGCACATGTGTCGGGATGCACTGAACATGCAGAGGAAATGATCTGTACATGTGATGAAAGAGTGTGAATGAATGCAGTGCACGGTCAATTAAATGGGCATAATTTATGTAGTGCTTTTTATATGCATTTCTTCCCAAATAAGTTCACTATTAAAAAGTATGCTCTTTAAACTGAAGATGCAGAACAACAAAAAAGATTACAATAACTGTACTGTGCACTAATGCATGACACACCCTGACCTCTCTTTCTCTTTCCCTCCAGGGAGATTCTGAGGAGTTCTCTTCTTTCATCACTCTGGTCCGGGGCAGCAATCGCAAATTATTATTCCAAACGGGTAAGATCCTAATATCTTCCTTGAATTGCATTATTTCATAAAGCAGTCCATCTATGACAATCACCGCTGACCAAAATTGTGCTTTCAATGTTCAAATGTCAATGCACCCACAAAAGAAATCAACAAAATAATGATGTCAACCCACAGAAATCAAATCAAGGGTCAAACAACCAAACTAAACGCTGTTAGTATAGATTCATGTATTGAAGGAACACATGATGTATTGTGGAGTCGCAGTAATTCTTGACTGGCTGACTTTTATTATTTGACATGAAATAATGCTCAAGCTTGGCAAACTAGTTACATTTGATTTCCTTTTATAAAGCCGACTTGACACTCCACAAACTGTAAATCAGTAACCGCTTGTTTCACCAGCTGTGTTCACTGTATTATACAGTAGACTTTTTCATACAAATTTACATATCAGTACTGGTGATGCTGTCGTTTGGCTTTTGCGCTGGACTGATGCTTAATTGCCTGACATATCAGTGGTATTGCTCTGTATAGCTTAGTGACACACATAAAGCATGCTAATGGTGCCCTCTGGAGTACGGGAATCTCCACTGCTGCTGCTGCTGCTGCTGCTGCTCTGCTGTTTTTATAGCGATCTGTTTCCACATTAAGACTGTGTGGATGGCACACCCATTCACACTTCTCACAGCATTTAGACCACTGACAGGTGCTTTTAGCACATTGTGGAGGCCTCAGCACACATGCAAACACAAAAGGACTGCAATACGAGCTTGCTGAAATAAAAACAGCAATAACATTTGTAGTAGCAGTAGGCCACTCAAATGTAAACACACACAATCACCAGAATCATTTTGTCAAAATAGTATTGTCACAAGACTGCCTTCTACTGTATTATCACATATGAAATAGTGCATTACTTTAGGTGCACATGTGCACCTATACTGCAATAAATCAACATGTGTCAAATTAAATGTACATTACTTCTACCCATCATTATCATCATCATCGTTCATGTTGAGATCATTAGAAGTACAGGTCATGTCCTCAGGAACCAGAGTGGAGTTGCCCTCTATCACAGTGCTGTTTTTCAGATCAATGAGTATTGCCGTGGTTTTCCCCAAAGGGTTTGCGGCTGCAGCTGTAATTGGAGTGTTTGTGTTGCTGCAAGTTACCGTTCCCAGGGCAGCACACACCAGAGCATCCCTCACCATGTCCCTAGTATTTCCAATGAACTTATCAAATGCACCTGCAGGGAAAGTTTTGCAGTGTGCTATTTTAAGATCAAATGATGGCAGGCCTGTTCTAACCCAGTGTCTCATTATCGGGACACGGCTACCGTGTTTATGTCTTATTTTTTGCCGGCAGCCTCAAATATATTCCCAAGTGTGTTAAATAGGTGAGAGTAAACGCCACGAGGCAGTGATGCTTTTCACTCAGAGTGTTTCACACACATGATGCCCTATGTCCCTTGAGGCAATTACTGTGAACATTTGCGAAAATTTGTTGCAGGCTCAGGTGGCAAAGTGATTTAAATTAAAGATGACAGCGACAAATGTAGCTTCAGTGGAAAGGCAAGACAAAAACAGTTAAGCACAGACAAGTGTGTTAGACTAACTTTGTGCCTGAAGTATTGTAAATGACAGCGGCAAAATTGTCACTATCGTATATTCAGTTGGAGGCCATTTGAATGTCCTGTTCAACAACCATTAAGGCATTAAATTTAAATTGAATCTGCCGTTTTGTCTCAGAGAGAAAGTCTTAAAGACATTTGTTAAATGATGTTGTAGCGCATTTTCCCAAGAACGGTGGGAACGTAGGTGCCCTACACCTGTCAGATGGAGTTGTGTTATATAAAGCTGAATTCACAGCAGTTGCAGGTGACCTCGTTTAGAATAGCAATGAGTCCAGCAGCAAAAAAACTTTCCAAAGTCTACTTCCTAAAAGTGCTTACAATAAATGAGAAGTGGCCTGTTAACAGTGAAAAATGCTGTCTTTTCATAGCAAAGGCCATCTGTAATTGGGAGAAAAGAAAGAGAGCCACATTCTACAGTGATTACAGTGTGTTGAATTATGTATCTTAATGTTGTATACTTTTTAATCAACCCTCAGGGATACATTTCTATTTTCTCTGTCTTCTGTTTAAGGCAGAGATTTTGCCCGGCACAAGTTCTCTTGGGACTAGGTTTGGGGTTAATTATCATGCTCAAGGATACTTCCATAGATATGGCCATCCATGGGGTTAAGAGAGAAGCCTTATGATGTGTGGTATGACCTAACTGACTACTGGCCCATTCCTTTACCTCAAAGGGTCAGGGTGCCTGATATGATTGTGTCTCCATACTTCTTAAATTTGATATATTGTGTTATGGCTTGCAAAAAGAGTGTGTACGTGTGTGCGTGCATCTAAGCATGTGTCGTGGGCCGGCCCCGGCTGGGATGATTTATTATACTGCTTGAAGGGACTTGTACTTTCATGAGGTCACATGAGTAACATGGCAGTCAGGCATAACACACTGTTCTCTTTGGCCCTGCTGGCGATAGGGAAGCATGCCAAAACAGCTAAAACAGATTCCAGTTTGCACACATTCAGGTACACAGTATAAAGCATATATTCATTGTACACTCATATTCACACACGGACGCGTGCACACACACAAAATCAAATACTGTAATCCAGGCTTAATACTGCTTTATCACCTGCGCAGGAGGCAAACGTTATGCAAATGCACATAAGCTATTCCAAAGGCACGTCAGATTTAAGGCCTGTCTTTAATATGTCTTTTGAGAGGTAAATTCTATGCAAATACGGCCTCGTGAGTTAAAAACGCTAAGGATATTTTTCTAATAACACTAAAGGGAAGCCACCGAGATCTAAAGTGGAGTCTTTTAGATTGACCTTGGATGATTATTTTCAGCGAGGATTTCACCTCAGGGCAGCAATATTTACCTTTTTTTGGGCTTTATTGCAGACATAAGTCAGCACAGGTGAAAAAGAGATAGCCATGGCCATTTGCATGGTTACACTTACAGTGAATTCATATAGCTAAAGTAGGTAAGCTTTCCTTGAATTCTTCACACACCTTTGTAACTACAGTCAAATTTGCCAAATGACAGTAAAATATAGTGAGGCTGAAGTGTGCTCGTAATGAGCTTTGGTCTTCTTTTATTCATTCTAAGGTGTCATTTGTCATTTTCTTTGCAAGATCAAACGAGTTGGTAGAAAAACATGCAAGCTGGTTGCTTGGGAGGCACAATGCAGTATTTTAAAAAAAGATGAGAAGAAAAAAAGACAAATGAATGTATCAAATCTGACATGTTTGTTTGTGCTTTCTCCCATAAGTATTATTTGGCCTGCTCTCTGCAATAGTAAATAAATAAGGACATTGTTGAAAATAGGCCATGGAAAACATGCTAATATTAGAAATGCATTTTATCCACAGATTTTTTAGTGCTTCAAATGATGGATTAAGCCTCTCAGACAAGCAGTGCATTGATGCTAGTTGATTGTGATGCTGTTATTGACAGAGTAGTCATTGTCAAGTCATTTGGCTGTATTTCAGTCTTTCTGTTTGTTTTCTCAAGACTTGCATTTTTTAAATAGCTTTCTGTCATATTTTTGGTTCACTTATTTAAGGTGAAAACCTAATCTCAATGATTCTCTCCTATCCTAGGTGGGGGCAAAGGGGGCATTCTTTTCAGTGGTGAGTCGGCGAGGTTAAACTGCAGCATTGGACAGCATGTTGGCACCTGCATGAACCCAACAGGGCAGCCTCATTTCTTGGTGAGTTGGACAAATATTCTTTCATATTCACCACAAAGTACATAGGATGCTGTTTTCCACTGACAAGGTTTTGTGTATAAAACTGAAGAGTCGTGGTTGCTGCTAATTTCGTTACGACTTAATCTCATTAATACTTGAGAAAAAAGGGCTTTAATGCAAAATAAGCGGAAGCATTTTTCTCTTCACTTTAAGCTTCTAATATGAGAAAAGCAGCTTTCAAAATAAATTGGAAGCATTTTCATTGAAAAACCACTGAACAGTGTAGCCGGGCCTTTTTTCTTTCAACCAAACAAACCTCCTTTGCTTTTCAACATAACTGTACCTTTTATTTTTGTGAATGATATTAAAAGAACATAATTCTAACTTTGCGAACTCCGCAGGGATTGAATTTACTTGAAAAGTTCAAGAAAATTTCTTAAAATAAACTCTTATTGGAAGTTTTTCTATGAGTTTAAAGGACTTTGTCTTCTTGGTTTTATCTTCTGTGACTGGAGGCCTTTACACACCGGGGGAACAATAAAGAATTGCAAAATAATAACGCAAAAGTAATGCAAAATACTTGAAAATACCTGTGAATATTTTGCATGAAAACAATTACCTTTTGAAATGATGCAAATTTGAGACGGTTGCAACATGAGATAACGTTTGAATAGAATCATGCAGACAGAGGACCACCTGCTGGGATCCTGCAGACCCAAAGCAGTGTCTGGCAGTCCGTCCGACGTAAGCTGTTGAAAAGCCCAAGCTTAGGAGTGGATCTGATATGTTCTGCCTTTGTCAAGGTTTAAAAGTTTACAGATCTATCGTGTTATTCTTAATCCTACAACACCATGTTGATGCCTTTACTTCCAATGTGAAAAGCAAATATTCATCTGCCTTTTTACTGCATAGCTAATATTTCTATTGTGTGACAGTCCTTGGGACACAATCAGCAATTGAGAAAAAAACATACTGACAAATCAACATTGTTTAAAGGCCTTTAGACTTGTCTTGTGCAAAAAATCTAATTAATCATATATTAAAAGTTTTATGGGACTCTGTGGGACAAACAGCTAATTATGGAGGGAAACTGGACCAAATACAGCAAAATATATGTCACTGTTTGAAGCTCCTGATACGTCCATAGTTGTGTGTCATCAGCATAGTTAATACTGATAATAAATAAATAACTATACATGTGTGTTTACCTTTTTTATATTTTATCACAATGGAATATTCATTTCCTTAACTTTAATTTCTGGTTAACAGAAGGATGATTGTGAACAAAACATGTATTTAAAAAAACTTATCACACTTATAATCTTGTAATCAAGATTTAGTGCTTTATGATTAACTAAGCTTATGTGTTCAAAGCACTGCAGCATTTTACATTTGGCCTTCACTGAATGGCTTGCATGTCTAAGAGAGCACCATCACTAACAAGCATGCATTAAATAAGATAAATATATTTTTTTCTGTCTGTCCATTAACACTCCTCTGCTGAAAAATCAAACCTAGTTTGAAGAAATTACATTTCATGTGAAGTCTTTCTGATGAAGGGGAAAAATTAAAAATGTGTAATGAAGCAACGCAAAAGAAAAAAAAATGACGGGAGTAGAAACAAAGAAAGAAAAGGCTTATCGAGACCAAACCAGACAAACAACAGAATACTTTACGAAGAGTTCAGATTGGATTTGAAGGGGTGCTGCAGATAGAGTAAGAGGGACTATCACTGACAGTTTGGCTTCATGTCCATCTTTAAGCAAACAGTTACTAAAATGTAATGCCAAATCATACACAGACAGTACCACTCTGTAATTGCACTTGTACTGCCAGATGAATACTCGAGATAGTTCAAAATGCAGATATGGCATTGCATTAAAATAGTCTTGGACTGGAGCCACATACATCATTCTAAGCAGCCAGAATCAGATCATGGGACACATTCAGTGATTTGTTTCCCAGATTTAACTAAGGTCTGAAATGCTAAAACCTGTTCTCAGTAGAGAAAATCCCTGCCCTGGGCCTGTGTGATGATGTAGCTGAGAAAATACATTCAGCTGGGTATAAATATTGCACGGTGAGTACATGGAGGGCTTTTTGGCCGATGAATTATTACAAAGTCCAGTGGCTTTATGCCAGCCTCAGAGTATATCTCGCTCAGCTTCACCCTGCAATAAGCTGTGGCTGGGGAATTGTGGTTATAGGCACGCCACAAATAACTACCAACGATACAAGGAGGACATCACGCTCATCCCGCATGTTGTGTGCTCACTGACTATCTCAACATCAGCCGGTTAGAAAAAGAAAACACACTGCGTAAGAGAAGGAATTGCCTGTGGGGCCTAAGGCAGGGCAGGAAAGCCCTCCAAAGACTACAGTATAGAAAGCACTATTACAGCACAGTAAATTATAAATTCGATTTTCCACATTCCCTCCATGAAAACATGTAGCACTGTGACTTTTCTGTGAGTGGAATTGCTGTCTGGAGGCAGGACTGAGAGGGAAAATGTTTACCCAAACATTCACTTCCAGGAAGCTTTGATAGATGGTTTATCCCCCTACAGAGTAAACCGTGCCAACTCCTCGTGCCCGCTCTTAGAAGAGCAAATCTGGATGAATGATGATGAGTCTATTCGCTCAACATCAGTAGAACAAGGTTGTGAAATTAGTCCATCTTCTGCTTTCTTTTTCTGCTAAATCACTTTTCATTTGTACGAGATAATCATGTAACTCAACGGAGCGTGAAGTTAATGGTTAATACATCTGATTGTACCGACACAATGAGAATAAAAGAAGATCAAAAATAAGCATCTAAATGGGAAAGGACTTTTGCCCGGCGCACTGCATTGTCGAACCAAAGAAATGTCGGGCAGGTTGGGTCTTTTGGTGATTAGCAAAAAAAGCATAATCCCCAGACTGCTGACATATTTCTTTTGAAAACCGCCTGTCTGAAAAAGACAGATATGCTCTGGAAAATGGATCAAATCTGTTTCATGTCAGATAGCAGCTAGCGCTTTCCCAGGGTGAATCTTTACTAAGCCACAAACAGACAGGATTAGAGATTGAAGTACTGGCCATAGTAGATCAGGAAAATACAAAAAAGGACAATATGAACTGATTAGTGACAACTTATGATAACCTTCAATTTACTTCTTTAATACAGTACATAATCCTAAACAGTGCATGCTCGGGGTTCAGTTCAATTTATAGCTTTCCCTAATTTGTGATAAAAGTGCTAATTCTCAAACATTACATAGCTATTGTGATTATTAGGAAACAAGCACAGAAAAGTCATTTTACTGTATTTCCTTTGCAAAGGAGGAATAATTTGCAGCCAAGCTGAGCCGCTGTGTGTGTTTAATGAAATGCACGGATTTATCTCAAGGCACTATGGATGAGGTATTTAAGTCTGGTGCATATTTCATGACCGTTAACTGCACACCGGCTGCTCATTAGTCGCGTGACAGGTAATGGTTCTGGTGCCTTTTGAAATGCATTATAAGAACTCCCTCCCAAGCAAACAAAATATAAACACTAATGGAACAAAAATAGCATTGGCTATTGCTTACAGGCAAGATTAATTACATCATCCCTCAGTCTGTATCATAGTGCAAACATCTATGGTAAATGTCCACATGGCAAAAGCAAGTGTTATGATCCATTCAATTAAAACCTTAGCAAACTTAATCCGATTACAATCCCCAAAAGGAATGAGAAGAGCAATGTTGATATACAGTACATCTTCTTTGCTAGAGTGCTTTTAGCAGTTTAAATTGTTGATGAATATCCTGCTTTATTAGATTTGGCTATTTTTAAGTCAAATTATGCTATAATGTCAGCCTTTATCCACCGTGATACAACCACAAGATGGTGCTGTGCATCACCATTTGCCCTCAGTCTGACTCCATCTGAGGCAGTGCTATATGCCTCCCATCATTAAAGTGAATGGCTTCCATTTGCTTTGATTTGCTCCATCCTATGCAAACATTAACTACATATTTTAGTCTTCTTTTTAATCCCCTCTGGTGTTTTTTTTTTCTTACCCAAAACTAAGTGAACTTTCTTAGTCTTTAAAACATGTACAGGTTACCGTTATTTAGCTTACTTGACTTTATTTAAGTAGTCAACTTAATAATAAATACATATTATGCCATACAGTGGCTTTTAAACCTTGTTTTTTTTTTTAAATATTCTTCAGAATGTATTGACAGAGTCTCCAGAAAAGGATAAATACTCCTTTTAACCATGAAGGTCTTCATCAAAGACACAAAACGTGCCTTTTTAAGAATGCACTGAAAACCACAAATGCCAAAACAACAACAACACACATTACGACTAAATTAGCTGTTTAGAGAATTGCTTTCCGTGTGAGCAGCTTTAGATGTGCATACAGCTGGCATAATTACAGTTAATCACGATCATGGAAGGGAAAAACATGTATGCATATGCTGTTTGCAGAAGGACTCACGTTAATAACATAGTATGTATTGAAATGATCATATAATCCAGTAGATGGCAGTCTGTCAATACAGAATGTTTCCACCCACATCCTCCTCACACCCACAGCTCTTCCAGTAGGTGTGCCTCTCATCATCAGGAGAGGTCCCTTATTGCAGTGTCTACCCTGCGCAGTATGACGGCCGGGCGCAAAGTGACAGCGCAAATGAACTTTTATTGCTGCTGTAATGAAGTACACAAGCTATTTGGATGTGGAATGAAAAAAGAGCATGTGGATTAATGCCTGCATGAGAAAGTCACCGTTCACACACACACACCCACACACACCTCTGCAGTGCTTTTCCCTCCTTCATTTTCTCCCCTTATATCTCTCGCACTCCATCTCTCACACTTGCACAAAGCCGAATGGCGTCACCACCCACCACTCGCGTGTGCACACACGCCCCGCATCACACACATACACACACACACACCTCCTCGCCATCTGTCTGTGCAGCGGCCCATGTCTCTGGCACTGGGAGCAGTTGGGAGCAAGAGAGTGAAAGAGAAAGTGTCTCTTGGCTCTGTAGTCCTGAATCCCACTTCCTCTCTTCTTTCTCCTGCTGTGCTGTTGTCTATCAAATGGTCTCACGACATCACACTGTCCGCCGACGGGCCCTCCCTGCTATCATTACAACTATACTTGATGCCATTTAGAGGAAAAAAGCTAATTCTCTCTTCCTAAAAGCGTATGGGCAGAAGAGACGGAGGATATGTGCTGTGCTGTTTTCACTGATTTCACTTCACAGTTATGAGAGCTCATTTCAGCTTAGTTCATTAACTACGGGATACACACTTCCCTGCAAATGTTAAAGCCCACAACTCAACAAGAGGAAAAATAAACATGCTTGATTAGCTTATGTATCAGGCGTTTCAAATTAATATCGCAGATGGTGGAGTTACTCTCACCATTTGTTGAGATGCAGAAATATAAAGAAACTGTGAGAGTCTATTCATGTGCCCTGACGGAGATCGCAATAAGAATCTTGATGTTAGTACCTCTCCTGAAGTAGTAAGAAAGCTGCATGAATTTTTCTTCTTCCTGATTCTATTTACCAGCACAAGTTTATTGTAAGTGCAAAACAAAATACATACGGACAGACGCCAGGAATCACAGTATCTCCAGGCAACATAACGGGAAAAATCCAAAGAAATAGAGGTGATTCTCTGTCATCAAGATTTTCTTCTCTTTTCAGTGAATTTTCATAACCATGCAGCTGTACAAAGAGCTTTGTAGGCAGCTTAAGTAATTTGAACAAAAATGCACTGCCTCTCTCTCAGTCTCTTCCATTTAGACAGCAAGTGAAAGTGCCTTCATAACGGTGCTATATTCAACTGGAGTGATAAGAAATGGCAGCTATCAGCAGGCGGTTTGGAAGCCGCATATAACAGTTATTGTGTGTGTATATATAAAAATTGATTTATGTGGCCTATCACTTAGCAGGCTCAATATGTGGATGAATATGGGCTAATATAATATTATAGAATGGATGAGAGGGTTAAGGCAAGGGCCAGGTGCTGCCTCAAGGTGAAGAAAGTATGATCAAAGTCCAAAGACAAATAAGAAGACGTATCATTACTCCATGGAAGACTCTATATTACAATATCTAAAGCACTGTGAGATACTGCATATACAGACAGAATATAGTAGTTTCATACAATTTAACTGGGTATTGCATATTACTTTTTAATTTTAAGCTTCACATTTGGTTACTTTATATTTGAGAAAAACATATTTTTTTAAATATAAGAATAATAGACTATGCATATTGCTATTGTCTTTTTTTTTTCTTCTTCTTCTTTTTTTTTTTAAAGCCAGGGCCTTTTATGGTTAATAATAATTTCTTTGGGATCCCCCCCCATGCTCACCTGCTGTCAGAATAAAATGATAATATTGAATGGGTTCAGCTTGTTTCATAATTCAAGAAAAGAGACTAAATACAAAGAATTAAATATGGTGTATATAAAATTTAAACCATCGTTTTTAATGGAGCATTCCTATTCACATAGCTTTCATTTTTGGACATTAATAATACAATTACTAAACATCACAATTGTAGAAAATGCAGTATGTATATTTAATAATTAATAAGTTAATGGTTGTTACTGCCATGAATGAGTGAACTGGGCACAACATGGCTACTTGAACTTGAATTATATTATTATGGCACATTTTCTTTTTGCTAAAGTGGAATTGACCGTTTTATTTGTTACTTATCACGTAATCACATTTCCATAAATCCAGTGTATCTCAAAACAGATATATCGGCCCTTTAGGCTACTAGTTGATTATGATGGTTGGATATAGATAGGATGGCTGCCCTCTGCATGTGTTACACACACTAAGCTACCACAATTTTGTCCATTCTTTTTTTAACAAGAGATCTTGCAAAAATAATGATGAAATTAAATATAAATATGAAGTGAGAAAACAAAATACCTTCAAGCGCTCCCAAAAAATGAGACCACTTTCACAAAAAAGAAAACACAAAAAACACAACCCAAAACCCTTGACACATCAGGGTAAGGTATAAGAAAGGGATTTATTTATTTGAGTAATTAATTCTAATATAATTATTATATTCATTGATTAATTAAACTAAATTCCATCCTAAATGCAGCAGATGACATCTTTTATATAATGCATAATAAAGCTTTTGATCAAAATCACAGAGCTTTTCTAAAGGTTTTATTTGCAGTCTTGTAAACAAATCATAGATCTAAAAAGCTACTTTTCTGTTATGAATATCGGGTCTCTCCCACCCATTAAATGCAGTAGGGAGAAATAGGCTTGGCGGTAGCAAACAGCCTCATGTTTACCCCTTGGCGCGGAGCTGGTGCCATGTCCAGACTTGTAAATCAGGCCCATTGAGGTAGCATAATGCTGATGATTATGACAGCCAGTCGCATGGGAGTGATAGAGGGACGTTGAGTTATGGGCTTGGGGAGGATGCCCAGAACTGAAGAGTCTCACAAATGGAGAAGCACTTTCACCAAAACACGGAGTCCCCAGATGGGGACTAATGCTGCAGTTGGCGGCTGTGCCACCCAAATGAGTGCACATTAGCTGCTCAAAACCCACAGAATAGTGAAGTATGTTTGTTTTTTTATTTCACAGTTCTGCCGCTTCACTCTATTACTGCTAGAGAATAATTCAAAAAAACACACAGACTGAATAAAGGGAAAAAGAGACAGCCAAAGTATTTTGAAAGTGTTGCACTGGCATGCAATGCATCACTTAACTAGATGACTTCAGGATGGGAAATGCATTTCCATTCACTGCATTACTGAAGAATGTACTGAGCGCATTCTGCTTTCATTCTACTCCCCTGTGCGGATGAACGATCATTCATTCGCATTGATTGTCAGCCATGATAATATAATCAGGCGTAAAGCCTGACAAGGCTGGCCGGTCCGATAGATCAGAGCTGCTGACAGCAGAGCTATGCACAGGTCATAAACCCTCACCTTCCCTGTTTGACCCCACATCAATTTGGCTCTTTCCAATATGAATGCAAATAACAATGCATTTTTGGTGACATCTTTATGGTTATCTCTGTATCTCCACTCGCTCCGCCTGCTGCCCCTAAATGTGCTGATGTTACCGAGCTAATGGGATTGAAAAAGGTAACCTATTGCTCACTAGTGGTCAGCCCGCCACCGCCCTCCCCTCCAACACCTCCCCAAAACATAAACAAAGCG
>CAFUXE010000011.1:1737793-1787202 GCA_903364295.1 Serranus cabrilla | reverse complement strand
TTTTTTTTTTTTTACCCCTTCGCTCTTCTGTTCTGGCATTTTCGTCTTTGCTCACCCGTTGCCTTTGTTACAGAATGGAGTCCATCAAAGCATTTGTTGCCATTGAACACTTATCTTAGCTATAATGTAATAATTACGGGGGCCAAATCCAGCCTAATTGAGTATTCCTCACCACATCAAAACGGCAGGCGCCCTAATATTCCTCTGTTCTACAATTTAATTTGTGGATTCATTAGCATGAACAGGGTGTATAGAGAGAAAGCAGATAACAAAGAACTTAGCAAAAACACACTGCTGATGAAGTCAGGTTGAAGGAGCGAGGAACCTGCCATATCCTCACCTGGGTAATTATGTTCCCCTGTCATTTACACTTTCAGACCCTAAAACTCTAAATAAATGATTATATTTCCACTAATATCCACGGAGATTTTTAATACAATTAAATATCCACTTTGCTTGTTTGCTTCCATTCCCACTTTTACATAAAAATCAGCCAACTACATTCACACAGAAAATGTGTGAATTATCACGAATGAGAAGTTTTGTACAGATAGACTACTATAATCATAACATTCATAATCAGCATGGCTAATCATCTCATTTGACTGCCATAAAGCCCTAAAATAACATTTTTAAAAGATAATGAGTCAAATTAAAGCTCACCAACTGTAGCTAAAAAAAATATGTTTATACCCAACTCATTTTTGTTGTAACCACCCAAAGCACATTTCACCCTGTTGGTTAAATAAGTAGCTAATCATTTACAAGAATATTAGACCACAGGCTTGTATGGGCACAGCAGCATCTGCTAATGCATTTAGCAAGAAAATAGCCTGAGAAAATCTTCCCAGCACATTAAATGCAAGACTTTTTTCCCTCTCTTTTGCTTCCAGAATAACTCACAGGCCTAATTTGTTGTGCTACTTAAAGGAAAATGTAATTACACTTGTTTTCATTATAATTCACAAAGCCAATCGATAACTGTGGTTAAGTCATTCTCTACTGCACATGCAATTTTCTGTTCCTTCAACTGAAATTTGGTTGCAAAACAAGGATCCTGTATGTCTTTGCTATATATTTTGAACATAATGGTCCAGACTAATTAACTAATTTAATGAACAACATAACAATAAGAGGGTTTTTTTTTACGACAAATACTGTACAGTAAACTTCATTGGTGCTTTATATTTATGAAGCGTGGCTTTGTAATAAATGTACAGAAAATGCCCGCTCTTTACTCCACATGAAGCTGATTAAGCTATTCATCCCTATCCTGTTCCTCTCTGTCTTTCTCATTTATGCAGTTCTCTTTCCTGAGACGTCAACCACAGGATGAGGCCTGCGGCAGGTAAGAGACTGAAAAGAATAGCTGATGAGTGTAGGACAAGAATGTTCTGACCTCTGTTTTGCATCATTTCCCATTTGCCTGAATTCCCTGTGACACATCAAGAGCGCCCACATGCTGTGTTTTCTTGATGTTTTTCAAATGTATAAGCCAAGGATCCCAGCTGATCACGTACCAAATATCCATCTTTGTTTAAAAAGTGGAATTATATATATTTTTGAGTGTTGAGACAGAGCAGAGAATATGTCAAGTGGCATCAAATCAAGTGCTAAGCTAAATCTTGAATCCTTCCCATCTCCTGACCTGCGATGGGGCGGGGGGAAACAGACTATATCTGGCAACCTAAACCTTTTTAAAGTGACTGAGAGAGTGAGGGAGACTGACTGGCACTGATGGGTCCAGACTAGGACTGTGCGATGCTGTGGTGCACTGCGCCCGGGCCTCACAAGCCTGATTGATAGAGTGTGATGAGACTGTCACTGAGCAAGGAGAGCAGCAGAGAGATAGGCTTGATGGAGGGAGGGGAGTGGGCTGACCAGGGGAGAGAGATAGAGAGAAATAAATTTGAGAACATGTGAAGGATGAAGTAGGGGAATGAAGTGGCTGGATGGAATGCGTTTCGGACACATGAAGGATGGGGAGGTGGAGGGGTGGGGGGTGTGGGGTCACTGCTGGAGAGGTGAGTCAGTTACTGGAGGGATGAAGGCTTCACTGATATGCAAGTTAAGTTTGGCCGAGACAGATTTACTTGACATGATATACTGACAAAACAGCATCAATCTCGAAAAAGGCAAAAGGTGTAATGTGCTTAAAAAAGAAGTTCTGATATGAGAAATTATGGCTGCAAAACACAATTTGTCTTAATTCTAGCAACAAGCCAAGCTGATACTTTTGTTACTTTTTGCAAAGCTTTTAAGATAACAGTTTCTAAAGTCCATCCATCTCTGACCCAATGCAACAGAACAACCTTCTTTTGGTTATCCAGACAAAAAGGACACATTCTCATATTCTGAATTCTTTTCTGTGAGCCCTTTAAACATATTTCCTTTCACTGCCATTTATTTCAAAGCCACTGCAAGAGTTTTTAACTGGTTATGAAACAGTCTTAGATTCATTCAGACTCCATAAGACCTACAGAAGCAGACAAGACCATCGGAGAGAAGAATGGCTATTCCTTTGGGGTTATTCTCAAAGCCTGTACCCAGGTCCAATTCCTTGCAAAATCACAGTCACAATCTACACTTTCAAAGGCTTTCAAAAGTTTGCAAAAAATATTTTTTTGGACATTATGTTTTGTGGTAATGGCAGAGGAATAAAAGAAATGCTAACAGAGACAGTGATAGAGCCCATGAGTCAACCTTGGTCAGTTATTCAACAGATGGAAAGAATTTGGGGCATGAAATAATTCAGCCGAAGTGATATTGAATTGGCCCTCTTCCTCCTGGACAGATATGTGATATGTCTGTTTTATTTATGAAATACATTGTGAGACATAATTTTCATCAAAATGAAAATTTATGTTCATGTTTATCGTTCATAGCCACAAATAGATACATAACCTATGCATCCAGCAATGCGCTGTGTCCACAGGGGCCACAATCAACACAAAAAGACAGTTACTTGTAGTTGCTTTAACTAATATTAAAAGCATGACATGTATATGCTTCCAATGTATGAGCAGGAAAAAAACAATGTTAAGTAAAAGTATTCAATAGTATAGCTTGAGGCATGAGCGTTAATTTGTCTTGCATGCAGTGTAGGAGCGCAGCAATTTATTGTCAATAAAAAACAAAGCAAAAAAAATGCTATCCGTTAATATAAACCAGGGAATTTTTGCACTTATTTCAGAGCAAATATAACAAAACTAATTTGAAGTATAGAAACTTGAGTGGAAAAATAAAATGATGGTATGGAATGATCTAATGATGGAAACAAAGTATATATTGGCAGCAACACTCTTCTCAGAACATTTCAATTTGTACTGATTGATTGAAAAAAATACTATATTTAGTCCATATTGATATGGAAATGAGTCATGTTACTTAGCTGCAGCTCTTTCAATCTTCAGAACTAGATTCTGTCCTATACTGTATGCTGTCCATGTGAATGTCATAAATAGTTTACTGGCTTGTTTATCAGTCTATCAGCACCAGCTTTGGACACAATATTAGATCTTGTGGACACATGGCATCTTGGCAGTGAATGGAATACAGGCTGAGCTAAAGCCCTGTTCTGGGAATTCCACAGTTAGTGATTTCAGACTCAATAAAGGCACCATGTTTTACTTTTATCCTTGCCTGAGGAAAGAAGGCTGACTCACCAGAACGCCAAAGTTATTATTAGAGCCTCACATGTGTGGAGAAAAGCTATGCGTTTGTACGTGTGTGAAAGACATAGAGAGACAGAGAGAGAGAGATAGAGGGAGAGACAGAGAGAGGGAGAGAGAGGGACGCTGAGCAGTAGTGTGCATGCAGGAGCAGCATGAGGAGCTCTTATCTGCCGCCTGCCAAGCCCTGACCAGGGCCCTGACTCCTGCTCTCCCTCCCTCTCTAGCGGGGCTTCCCACTAGTTCGCTAAAGGCAAGGCGGCCAGGTGAAATGAGCAATTCCCATTCAGGGACAGGAGCGCCGCGCAGACTTGCCTTGTGAAATGGCTGCTCACTTTGGCAGATCAATGCACTCCCTTTCCCTTGCGCACTGCCACTGAGTGATAGCCAGGAAGAAAAAGAAGGGGAAAAATGAGTATGGCTAGAGAGAAGGGAGATGTGGATTTGTGTGCCTGTTTGTTTGTGTATATGTGTGTGAGTGTGTAGAGGGGGCAGGGTGTTAGCAGGGCATTTAATGATATTTGCCATGGTTGCTCTGAGTGAGCGCTGTTCAAGGAAAATGGGAAATGTTTTGCATATACTCAAAAGACATGCAATATTGCTGTTGCCTCTTTGGGAAGAGAAAGTGGCGTTCCCAGTCTCACCGGATATGAGAATATTCAGCCAGTGAACTGGAAATTTTGCCGATATGAATGATATTAGTGACTGTCATTAAAATGCTTAGCTGTGCCAAAATGAATTCCATATCTCTACCGTGATGAAACTCATATGTCATTTGACATTTATGGCACAGGCTCAGACTGGTCGTATAGTTTCAAAGGCAAAACGGTAAGAGAATGATTTATGTAATCTAGACTAATTTTCTACCAGATAATCATACAGACTCAATAACCTGTGGATATATTTTATTATAGTGGGTATGTTCTTTGCACATCATGTCTTTGTTCTAATAACATCATGTTGGTGAAACATAATGTCATAAATTAGGATGGTTGGACTCCTTTACAATTATATCAAACACAAAATTACAGCATATATACCAGATATAAAAAAAAACATTTAATTTGTAAAAAATAATGATATCTTGTTTATGATCCTCAATATTATTACTGCAAATTCCTATTCAATGCTATGTAGCATAAGACCTATAATTATGCTCTTTGTAGTAGTTACATTTCAGTGGTACTGAGGTGCAAGCTGAGCTGCAGTCCAATAGTCTCTTCTTATATATCAAAATCATCTCCATAGAGAATACACACACTCTTTACTTGCAGGGACCCTGAATCATGTTTGGCTGTGGATGATGCCAACAATGCACTTTGTTGATTGGTTAATGGTTACATCATTGGTTCACCAGTGCCAAGTGATTCATGGTCAAATCTATTATTTAATTTGCCAATCTCGCCCATAAATCTACCATTTATTTGATTAATCCTCATGATATTCTGCTCATCTAAACAAGTGCATCAAATGTTTATATGCAACAGTGTAAGCAACAACAAACTGTTATTGTGATTATTGTTCTGTGTATATGTTTATAAGCAGTGCCTTAATGTCTTTCCAGACCGTCAATACTATTGACTGAGTGTGATAAACTGTGGTTAATAATCTGCACCAGTAGAAATTACATTTAATTGCATCATCCAGACACATTTATTTTCTTCATAGGAAAAAAAAAGCTGTAAATCAATGTGCCAATCTGGAGAATATGTGTTGCAATTTTTGTACATTTTCAATATAAAAAAACATTTATTTTTTGCCACTCTAAATGAAAATAATTATTTCCTATGCAAAGACTGTAGAGGTCTGCAATTCACTTGCTTTGGAGTAGTACTTAGAAATCTTGTTTGAAATCAAAGTTGCTACTTAGCAATTATTCCTGTTTGTTTAGGGTATTTTTGAAGTTTTAATTCGTTACAAGTCCAACCAAAATGCTAAACAGATCATACTGAAAGGCAAGGTTTGAATAACCTTATTCTTGTTTTCCTGCTTTAATTGGTTAAGGTTGGTTGAGGGCGGATACGTTTTTTCTTTTACATATAACTTTATTTTCTTTATATGCTTGTATTATGCTGATGATACAGTATTTTATTTTAGAGTAAAAACTGACTATGTCTATGTCAGTGTCCTATTGGATTACAAAGCTATGAACTTAAAGTCCTCTATTTTAACAGAATGAAGCAAGATCAGAAACTACAAGTTCACAGCAAACTGAAAGCAACCCGAGATCAAGGAAAAGACATCTCATCCTCACAATTAGAAAAAATGCAATTCAGTTTCCTACAATCTCTCAGTTTTGTCTGATTATTGACAAGGAATTCAAGCACAGTCCAACCTCACTTGAACATGTGTGAGCACAGCACACAGCGGTGCATCTCAGTGGAGTTGCAGATTAAAATTTATAAGAAAATGAAATCACCTTACTCCCTCTTGTAAATCATGAAGGAGTCATAGTCTCTAAGCAATCCAGACCACTTCAAATTCATTAAAGTGTGCTTGCCAAATCTATTCTGACTTAAAATGACATACTGAACAAACTGATGACATGCAGTGCCTTAATGAATGAGCAATCAATTAGGGATTCAGTTTGAATAAGTTAGTGCAGAAGCACTTGACCTGAAGCTACATTTTATTCTTTGTGTAATATAAAAACGTGCCTTTTATAATCGTGTTGTAATTACAGCTGGAGTTTTAACACTTTGGTAGAACACATACTCTGATGATACAAAATTAATTTTTACAGTTTTACTATTCAATTTTACAAGGTCATGAAACATTTCACAAGTAATTCAAATATCATACTTACTGACTTATAGATATAGGCCCAAAATGAATGACACATGCTGAAATCTCCATTGCTTTTGGTGGAAAATGTAAACTTCATGTGGCTAGCTGTATTTTGAAAGATAAATATTCCAGGGACAGATTTGGCAGATACGTTGATTTAACCTTTATTGCTGCTGTTCAAAGAGCTGCCTTATTATAAAACTATGACTACATTCTTATAAACTATTTATTTAGCCTATTCTCTCTGTTCTAAAAGGTAATCTATCATCCTTTGTTTCCCATTTCCAAACCCCTGAAGTCTCAACATCAATAAAGCCTGAGGTAAAAATATAGTCAGACCTATGCAGACATGACAGCAATAAAGTGCACTTGATTACATGGTTGAAAGTTAGGACAAGGAGGCTGAAGAGCACAGGATAAGAAAATAGAAAAGCCTCTCAGCTTTGATCGCTCTCAACATCTTGAAGTAAGAAAGTCCCGTTTGTGTGCGTTCTTGGCAGCGGCAGATGCAGGAGGGTTGCATCTTGGTCATCAACTGTCAAAGCAGTAATGAACAGTGTTTACTAGTAATACCATGCGCTGCCACATTTCAGGGTGTGAAATGTCAAAGTGTCCATTTTCCCCAAGCTAGTCTGAAGCAACACTGTCAAGCCTTTGGCTGTAAACAATGGGAAAAGAGAGGCAAGACAGCAACAAGGAGCTTTCTCCGTTTCACCCATTACAGTCAGAGTGAGTGGGAAAGAGTGGTAGAATGTCAAGCCGAGAAAAATAGAGATGCTTGCAAAGGGTAGAAATAGTGAATTCCAAGTGGATTCCATTTGGCAGACACATAATGATAGCTGTTAAACAAAACTGAGGGAAGGAAAGCAGTCAGAGGCTGAGAGGGGCACAAAGACACTGGAAGACAGACAGAGGATGTGAGACAGACAGGCAGAGAGACACCTGCTGTTGCATCACCTGCTGTAATAATAGTGTTGACATTCAAATAGAAAGCTCTGACAATAGGAGCAGGCTGAGGCAGCACCCAGTATGCAAATAAAAAGAACACATCAGGAAATATTAGCTAGCGTCAGGACTTTTCATAGCACACATTGAAAACCACTTGACCCTTTGGCATCCCACAAGTGCTTATGTATAATGTGTGAGTGCATGTGTGTGAGTGCATATGTGTGTGTGCAGGCTAGCACAATTGACACATTAAATGAGCTGATTTACCTCTTTAAGTCCTTTCATTTCATGCTAACCATGCATCTAAGGCTTTGAATAGCCTGCTAATGTAGCTGTGTACAGACAGAGTGTACAGCAGCCTTTCAATGCATTGAGTTTAACCTGTGCTGTATTGTATAGGGTTTGTTTTCCTTGACTGGCATTCCAATTCCACTCACACCTCCACCCTTTCATTCTCACTGTCATGCTATCTTGAATACCCAGGTTAAACATAATTCAAAAAGAGAAAGGATCATTAGTTGGCAAATTCATTCTTGACTCACTCTTTCATGCACCCCACATGGCCCCAAAGGGCCTATCAATCAAAATCAGATTCAGCTGATATCACATTCACCATTGCACATATTTCATTCCCTTTTAAGTGCTCAGCGGTCTTTTGTATCAATGTAGACCTATGGTGATTGGAGTAGAAACTTTTCATGTTTGAACTCAGTGGGATTTGAAGGACTGCAGACATCAGCAGATCCTCGCTGATGCACAGGTCAATACCTATTATAGTAAAAGCAATAGTCAATATGGTGCTCTCACATTAACAGCTCTAGATGTGGTTGCTCTCTAAAGCTGTGACCCATTCTACAGCACTTTCATGACAAATCTGATGGTTTAACAACGCTGTGATTGTTTGCCTTGTCAGATGCTTTTTCTTGTATTATGTGAGGTAAAATAAAAACAGATCAGACATCTGCAGAAGAACTTCACTTCTCCACTATAGATAGAATAAACTCTATTATGGTCGGCAGTTCCAAAGCCTAAATTGATTGGATGTTTGCCATCAATGCTCTTTGGAGAGGCCTGTGCAGCTTGAAGCTTGCCAAATCACTATCAGCTTAAATCACTTCCAAAAACTCACCTTTATTGACTTGTCTTTATGTTGTCATCTTTAACTAACTGGTCTTGACTTCTGTCTTAATGCAGTATTCTAAATCTACGAGCGTGATCATAAACAGACAAAATTTAACACACTTTAGGAAATACTTTCCCATTACATGACTGCCCTTTCTTATTGAGCAGTAGGAAAACCGCATTCATCTGAAACTTTACATTTTACTATTAAATGTTAGCTGTCATATTTTACACAGCACTTAATCATCCCACATTCAAATAAAAAGACACAGCATCCTCGCTGCGATCAGTGTGCATGGGCCGTTAACAACTATGTATGTTGATATGATGAAGACATAAGGCAGATAAATGTGCTATATCTCATGGAGAGCAATTCTCTTAGCTCTCCCAGTAAGCACCTTTTGCTAGACTATGACACAAAGGACTGTTGACTGGTGGCATAGTGCTGCAATCAGCTGACAATTATTCATTCTTTTTTACACCAGCAGAAGCAAAATACGGAATAAAAGAGGCCCCCATTAGTAGCCTTGTGGTACGTTAACTGATCTGTACTCCCTGTTACCAATTATGGGATGCTGTCTATTTTACAATAATATAATTAGTATGCAACATAGTGTTCACCAGGTTGGCTCGCAGATGCTATGTTACCCAGCCTACCTAGAAATTGTATATATTGAACTTTATTAAATGTAATTTTTCAGTGCTAAAAGAGAAAATACTGAAGTCAATATAGTGAGGCAAAAACTATGACTATGCTGGTGTCTGACTTTCATGCCACAGTTCACAATCAATCTATGATTAACAGTTAATGTTGGCTTTCGGTCAATCAGTTTCACAATATCTGTTTTGCGTTGTTTCACTGAAACTATACTATAATTAGTTTAAAAATACACTGCGTATAAGGTAAAAAAAAAACAACAACAAAAAAAACGTCATTGAATTAGAGGTTCAGTAAAAGTGGCCAATACCAGGAACCTGTCTGGTGATATGGTTAGTACATTAATATTTCCACAAAAATGGAGCTTCAATTATTACCACTGTGCTTGTCATTTGTTAAATCTCAGTCGTACATGGCAGGGAAATTATTAAAAAGAACAAGAATGTAGAATTTGAATATCTGAATGTATTCAAAAAAGGTAAAGAAAAGAAACGCTCTGATTTATAAAAAGGAGCAGAGGAGTGCAGACAAGCTTGAGCAACTTTAAAGTTTTCTATGGGAAATGAGATTTGGAATATGACAGAGCTCCTCATATCCTCACACACAGCTTCCCAGCATGTATGCTAATGCCCTGTCTTGACCAGTAATACACAACAGGAAAAGTGGGCTAAATAAAACGAAGGAGGGAGCTGTGAAATATAATTCTGAATGCCTATAACGACTACAGTATCAGCCGTCTTGGATCTGTACTTCTTCATTCGGATGTTCTCATTTGTATCCACACCTGTGTCATTCACAGCCTTACGTCTTAACCTAATTTCATGGTCTACAGGTTTGGATGGATGGCTCTGCTGCAACTTGTACACTGAAGGGAGGAGAGAGAGTACCATGAGTGTGTGTGCATTTGTGTGAGTGTGCGCTCACACAATAACACAATTGTGGAAGAGCGAATGAGGGAGAGAGAGAGTGGGGGAGGGGGGATGTGCTGCTACAATAGCATAGAGAATTGTAGTCACTGCCAGATATTAACCTTTTAACCTTGTACTTTTCTGTTAACAAAAATACATTAAGCTCCTCTGGATAGCTGACAGTGAATTGGGGTTTCACAGACTTTCACTGAGCGTGACTGAAGGATCAGAGGTGGACCATTTTTTGGTAATGCGCTCCAATTACAGTAAAATACTACTAAAAGCACGTATGCTAAAGTGAGATGATATATTGCAGAATTTGGTGACAGCTAATGTTACTACTGTTCATGATCTGAATGTTTTGACTGGGAAAGGTACATCAGGCAAACAAGACAACTGAGAGCAAATAATATGCACCAAATTGTATATAATGCACCCAATAACTTTAAAATCACGGACAAGAAATGTGTGATTAGATAACAGACATGTCTCGATTAAGTGTGAGTAATTCCTATTAATACTACGACTGGTCTAAGAGCTTTGTACAGCATGATGCCCCAAAACCTTTTTTTGTCAGTGTAATTGCTCAGTATATTCTTAAGCAAAGTGTCAGCAATGCCCTTTTAGTTTGCCAGAGTATCTTCTGGTGTAATGGCTTATTTAGCCAAACCAGGCATGACACCAATTATACTGGAGGGAAATCGATTCCAGCAAAGCACTCTGCTTGGACAAACAATAAAATGATCAAAGTGACTGGATGTTTCCCTTGCGACAGGCAGCAAAATGAATGTGTACTTTAAACTTTTTTTTTCTTAAACAAATACTTTTTATCAGGTTCTCTTTTAAAGAGCCTAGATAAAAGGGATGCATGCGGGTCAGCTAGATACGAAATACACATATGCATGTCAATACCCCAAACCATAAAAAGTCAGTTTTTAACCCAGTAAAATTCTGCAATTCCTGAAGTGTGACATAAATATACAAATTCAAAGACAGGCGGAAAAAATAGACAAGAAAAAAGCTGCAAAGAAAAAAAAGATAAAACTACAATGGCATCCACAATTTTGTTGCAACAACACAAGGACGATTAATGCCCATCACATTCCTTCATTGCCAATTTCCTTTTCCATTTATGTCTACAGAGTTCTACCAAAGACACAATTCAAGATAATTGCTTTTCCGCACATTAATTGATAAAGCTGGTGACATTTTATTTCAAGAAAAACTGTGGCTCAAAATGCAGACTTGTTGTCCAGTGTCCAAACTATGTGTTCTGTTCATCAAGTGCTGTTTGTTCTTCAATGGAAATGCTCTAGCAAGAAAACTCTACGAGAAATGTCATGATGGAATAAAACACTATGCCCCCTCTTCTTACTAATAACTTTTAATTTCCCGCTGTAACATAAAGAATTAGCTTAAGGTGTTTCAACATAAGCCCTTCCAGGAAGGTGATTATTGGTGTGCAATGTTTGACAGCAATGTCCCTTGACAATCATTTTGTCCTTTTTAATTTATGTACACATTATGTACACAGAGAGAATACAAAATATTATATTAATTAAAAGGTAACCTTTGTCTGGCACAGCAAAAGACCACTGCCGCTGTATTTTATTATCTCTTACCTTGCCTCTGAGGCATTTAATTTTCTATGTTGTCATTATACATGCGAATTCTGAAGTTCAGAAGGGAAAAAGAAGCAGCGAGGCACACAGTGTGCACTAAGCTTATTTTAATTACTGTAGTATCTCACTTGTGTTCTGATGGTACAGTCCTCACTGAAATGTACAGTACTGTGAAAGATATTAAAATCATAATGACTATGCTAATCATTTTTTTTTTCATATTCAGAATCCTACAATGGTTTTATATTCTTAGGACAATAGTACCATTTTATGTGGGCTACAATAAGTGCATGTAATTACTGATATTAGAATAATGTGAGTGTGTCATAATACAGTAGTGCATACTGCTGAACTTGGTTATAGATCTGCAGTATAATTGTAATCAGTAAACCATAACTTTGACTCATAAACGACCATCTAGTGACTGTTCTTGTCCAGTTCATTTTGTTGGCTGCCCCGGTGCCACTCATTGTCAATCTTCATTCCTGTTTCCAGACGCTAGTCTGTCCAAGATAGATCCCTCATATGTCAGAACCACACAGACCATTTCCTGGAGTCCGCTGTGACTGTCAGGCTCCACGGACCATGAAAGCCGTATATGTGATGCCCGAAATTACCTCATCGCAGAATGCCACAGACTCCCACATTGGCGTGGTAACAACTATCCCTTCAAGTGACACTGAGGGAGCTCACTGACACGTTTTTAGCAGTTCTTTGCCAACAAATATAGTGGGACCTATTTCACATTCTCAGGCAGAAACATAAAATAAATCCATTTTACAGTATGTGGGTAGAAATTGAGTTGAGCATGAATTATCAGGTTAATGGTGTCCAGGACATTCAGTAGGTTAAATCATAGATTTTGCAATGAAGAATTATGTGTTTTTGGCATTTTAATAAGGCACTATGGCACCCACAAAATATGGAATCAAAAACACTGTAAATCTGTGTAGAATTTTAGGAATGTGGTCTATAATGTCAGCACTCAGCAGTCTTGTAATCTGTCTCCCGTCTTAACAAGAGGTGTCTGAGGCAGAAGAAACCCAACTCTCTCTGGTACAATTATAGAAGTGCACTGCAGTCACTTAGTCTGCTAATACACGGTGTGATATTAATTACTGTTTGTAAACAATGCACTTTGCAGAGATTATTGCATGCACTCGGCATCCTCCATTTGTGTTTGGTAATTCTCACAAGTGATTAAGTGGTGAAGCTAGGACAGCTGTTCAAGATGAGTTCATTGGCATGTTTAATTAATTGCACTTGAGATAATTATTCAATCATTACTTTGATTAATTTTCTGCATCCCAGATAATGCATCAAACGTCTGCTTGATGTCAATAGTTTTGAAAGCGTGAGTAGAACAAGGCTAACCAGTTTTGGGAGCTTGATTTAGCTCTAAATTCTCCTTTGCTGAGAAATGAATGTCAGCTGCTTGTGATAGGAATTTCTGATTATGTCTGCATGGTTGATTTGAACAATGCAAATGCTCACATAACACTAAGGTTTTCCTAACACCTGTAAGGTGCGCAAATTTTCTTTGTGTTTCCAAAACATCAACACCCTGTCACTGCTCACTTCAATGTTTCGAGTCGATTCAGTCCGCATTATGCTTGAAACATGCTTATTCTTCACCCCCTCAGATATGCAGGGTAGTGGCAACATCCAACTGAAGGAAAGCCAGGCAAATCGTTTGTGAGAGATCTTGTCAAACAGATTAATTCCCACCCTGGGCCTCGGGGTTCTGGGCCGTTTTTCTGTCATGCTGCTTTGCCAGGCTCCCTCTTGATAATACCCCAAAGATAAAATTAATTGTGCAGGGAGATGTGGGATGGAGAGTATCTAAAAGGACCTTGAGCAACACATGAAGCTCTCTTTTTCTCTCCACTCCTCTGCATGTGAAAACACAGAAACAATCAAACCGTCAGAAGCATGACACATTGCACCAACGATCACTAACTTTGTTAGGAAGTTTCTGGAAGTGGAAAGTCCTGAGTGAGATGTGAAGGGACAGAATCGACCCTCATGAAATATCCTTGTCTAAGAATGTCTATGCTCAAATTACCATCAAAGTGGAATCCCTCACTTCATCAGCGGTTTACAAAGAGGGCTGGCACACCAATATTTGTCTACAAATGTCTAGTTGTACATCTGCGGGTTCGGGGCCATGTTCTACTCCTCTCTGACACTGACAATCAGAGTTCAAATGAGCTAAAGATGTGACAGCTGTATCAAATTCTGCACTGGAATCAGTCCACTGAGGAATCAACAAGAACTAGAATAAGAATCGACAGCCGTGCTAGGGGCTTTGTGAGGATGTACTTAGACATTGCAGTGCTTTGAGCGAAATGCTATTGTCAGCATGCTAACATGCTCACGATTATGGTGATGGGAATGTCATTAGTTTTGAAGGTATTTGATCAGAAACTACTGATTGATGGGGTGCTGCATGAAAAGTCAGGGGATCACCAAAGTAATTACATTTCTTCCTCAGGGCAATCTCGGAACCCATCGGCTATCGGTCTGATCATGACTTAGCCTCTGGGGGCAAGGGATATCCAGATAATGGATATTTGAGCCAAGACTATGGCATTTTCCATATGCCAGTCATTATTTACAGTCTGATTAGCAACTTGACATGCAAGAATGGAGGTGGATTTGAGAGACAACATCTACGATTGGATTTTTTCAAAGGTAGCCAACTGAATTAAGATTAAAAAGCTAAATTGTCATCATACGCAGATGATAGGTTGCATTTTGCTCTTCACATGGACACTTCACCTGCAGTCATCCAAAGCCCACTGAAATGTGCGACTACAAACACTTCCAGTGCTAAAAATATGGTCCTTTTTCCTACAGATTCATTCATGCATTCACATGCAGACTCACCTGATGGTGACATGACTGTGTTCCCAATATGTCATGACAACAAACCTAACAGTTGTTGAGATATTTCACAAACAAACCTCAGATGGTGCTTAAAGGAAAAGTCAGGGGAGAACCGAAGTCTTAAAGATTTACACTGCCATGACACTAAATGAATGTTCAATAACTCATGGTAATCCCATCAGTAGTTGTTCAGATATTTTATCTTTACCTCCTTTGTGCCAAAAAACCATTCCTCCTGGAAACACGTCCCATTAAGCTGAACTATACAGTATAGCAGTCAACTGCAGTCACACTCTAATGCAAAGCAGACCTTTCCCACAACCTCCTGTCACCACAATCAGCTCAGAACATTAGCTAACAAGTGCTAATCCCTGCTGTGACTGTGTGCAAGCACACAATGTCTCAGTCTTTCAACACTGCCGGCCTTCAAAAGCCACCGAAAGACCAATTTTACCAAGAAATATTCCATAGAGAGCAAGGCATAGAAGCAGGTAGATTGTGGCAGCTGTACTTTTTTTTTCAATAGCCCCTTGGCACTTGAGTTGCCCCTGTCACCTCCACTGGCAGATGGTGCAAATGAGCCTTTATGTGCTGCTGCTAGACACTGTGGAGAGGCAGCCAATGTGCAGTCACAACAACTCCATGTTTGAATGGGTAGAAGACTGAAACAAAAGTGTTGCTTTTAGTACTGTCATGGTCAAAACACATCAGTGACTGCTTCAGAGGTGGAACGTTTGTATAACCACTACTGCTTAAATCAGGTTTGTCCGCTGTCTCTTTTGCTGTGACAAATGCAGACTAGAGTGATAGTGTTGTTGCAATATATACTTTATTGTTAGCACAGACGTTAGTGCTGTCAAGATTCATAGCGCAGTATGAATAAGAGATGAGATCATTGAATTTTTTGTTGCTACAGAATGCACATTTGGTTCTTTGTGCGAGGATTCTCAGTGTAGTCAACGTGTAGTCCAAGAATGTTCTGTGCTTACAGCAAAACAGCCCTTGTAAAGAATATTATGTTTGGCAGGTTCCCTGGATATGTATTTGGATCTCATTTTAGTGTGCATTTCACACACATACTTGTGCACACAGACGATGGTACACAACCACACATAAGCAGTCACAGTCCCTGGGCAGGCTACATCCAACAGTTTTGAGTTCAAGTAGTCGCCACTGTCACAGTGTGACATCATCAACCGGGCTGGCAGCGTCCCAGTGGTGTCCTCCTTTGGAGCCAGAGATATCCTTCAACAGAACTCATCCCGTGATGCTGCTGTGTCACTCAGGGGCCCAGACAGACAGCGAGTGAGGATGACAGCCCGGGAATGAGAGCTCAAGAGCAGGTAGAAACTATTGACAGCACCCAGGGGAGCAATTATGAGAGAAGCCCAAGGGCTTGCTAAAAGGAACCTTGTGTAAGTCTATTGAAAACAAAGCCCCGACCCCTCTTAAGGGATAACAGTTCTTGCTAGTTAGCTAGTCACAAAAGCAAATTTGATGCTCAACTGGTGACAGATTAATCATATGAACTCCAAGGGGGTTGTCAAATTTAAGATTTTAGCTTGAAAGCAAGTTAAACTATTTGGCTTTTCTGTCATCTGTGAATCTGTAAAACAGAAAATGCAGTGATGTGATTAACAAGCTGACCTTTTGCAAGCTTTTTCACTCCTCAGCATTTGTATTTTTAAGCCTCTAAAAATCCAACAGGAATAAATTCAATAGCTACCGTTGACACTCAGCACATCACTCTCCATAAAATACCTGCAAATGATCAAGGCAGACAGATAATGGCTTGGAAGAGGACTCGGTTTGCTGCCCTGTGACAGACATTTCCAATTAAAAAGGGTAAATAACTTGAGATTCATCTATTTCACCCTGTCCTGAAATTTATCAGTCCATCGTGCTTTAAATCCGCTCACCCCTGAAATGGTAATATCGCAGATTTGGATTTCCTTGGCAAAGAAAAATGTCATACAGTTCCAGTATCCTCACACTCCTATTTAAATCTTCCTGCCCTGTCTGTATCAGAGCTTTCATAAGGCAACCCAAGTGTGGGAGGGAGCTAGTGATTATAGTGCACCAGCATGATATGAACAGTAGTTGGGACTGAGTTTGCAAAACTGTTGGATTTGATTTAGTGAATAACCAGTATATTAAGACTGCTTCACTGTAAATCCACAGGCAGGAATGGGATCTAACACACTAAACCTTCACCACCTTTTGGGGCTGCTAGCACTATGTATAACCTCTATTAAGTGCTACTATGAGTTATATGTTGAACTACTTTACAGTGTGTTATGAAAGAGAAGAACATATTTTAAATTGAAAAAAACATAATTGTATCAGCAAATAACTAGTAATACAGCAGTATTTTTTTTAAATAAAAACCAAACACCCCAAGACTCTGCATTCCCCAGTTTGCCAAAACTGTCTGGCCTAACCATGACCTAAATGTGGCCCAGCTGGTTGCATAGACTAATGCCACAGGTGTGATGAATGGGCCGCCTTTGGCCCAAAGCTTGCCCAAGTGCTAATACCTGGAGCTGATTCTGAGCCCAAATTGCCTCATGTCTGCATCCGAGAAACCCAGCCAAATTTGGACTCTGGTGTCAGAATATAACCGAGCGTGCCGCCATTCAGCTCCAATCCAGCCCGACTCGGCTGGCTACCTGGGCTACCCTAGATTAATTCTTACATTGCCTTTTTTTTCGATTAACTGCAGCCAACATTAACAGAATGCCGCATCATGATAGTGGGGACCATCCATGGGAAAAAAACTCTCCCTTTTTTGTAAATAAAGTGACATGACTCATTAATGTGATGAATGACCATGCAATTCCCCAGGACCTCAGCATCAAGCCTCAGCCCAACCCCCTTCAGGCGTCCCTCTTGTGGGCCATTCCGGGTGAAAGCCGAACATTTAAACGTGTGCCTCTAAGTGCTGAGGCAAGCAGGTCCGCTGGCCAAATGGTTGCTCTTTTCAGCTGTTGGAGCTCCCAAGGACCCATTTCACTGTTAACATCAAATCATTAAATTCACCACATACTCAGTCACTTAGAGTTATAGGGAGATAGATAGCAAGACAAAGAGAGAGGGTAAAGTTAAAGAAGAAAGAAAAGAAAAGGTCATTGTCAGCTGTAAAAGCTAAATAGGCCACATTATTAGACTGGAAATAAATAGAAATAAAACTGGCACTTCCCTCTGGTCTTAATTCCATCTTGTAGACCACAGTGGCAAATTACTGCATTTTAGTTCATAAATGAGGGGATCAATAAAATATTTGGCTCATGTGTAACTGTCAGAGTCAAGGACCTGATCCTATTCTGCTATATTAAATGTAATTGCATCTCCAGTTATGTCTGAAGATATCTGATAGCATCATACCTTGAACTTGTATGAATACATATTCAAATGTAGGCTAGAAAAGAAAGCTTTCAGGCACATTTCTGAAAGGTTCCATCAAGTTTGCTTTCGTTTTGTGACTTGGCAAAGTAGAACTGGTGTGTCCATTCATTTTTGTATAAAGACATGGTATAAATGGAGAATATCCGCAGCAGATGGTGTATTCCTTAGATGTTTAATATCTCTGGCTAAAGGTAACCCTGACATGCACAAGTGTGTTCAGAGTTCTGCCACTGTATTATTTCTTGCCAACTCAGAGTACAAAAGAACTGTCCACAATTATCTTCCTCTTTCTTTTGAAGGAAAATGTTTTATTATGTCTGATACATCATTTAAAATGCTCATCAGTGTGGTTTACAGCACAACATCTTCAGACAATGGAAACATGTGCTCTTAGTACTTCCATGCTTGTGGCTGTACTTTTCTTTTTTGCTAAAATTTCACAGGTCCGCACAAATCACTTGATACAAAACATCTAAATAAGCAGTCCCACGAAATCACTGGCTGTACTGCATAACAAATGCAGGTGATTACTTGCAATTATGCAATTGTGTTTATTATCTTGGCACTCAGTAATAAACAGACTGCTCATACAGGACATTCTATTATAGCTAGATACCTACAGTATACGTGTTGTACCCTGAGCACCAATGGGAACCGAAGTGCAACACAACCCAGTAAAGTAAGGATGCAGCTGCTGTGCTAGCAGTATGAAGCGGAATGAATGGAAATCTGTTAAAACTAATAAAGGTGTATGGAGAGGAAGGAGAGAAAGAGGAGCACAGTTGGGATAGCACAGCACAGTGCACTCCAGGTGTGTTTGACTTTGCCACTTTCATTACTTTGAGCTCTGTAATCTTGATGTTCAAGGCAAGTATAGAGATAGTAGGTGAAGGCCGTCGTGTTTGAACTAGTCACAGTTGGGTACAGTATGAACTTACAGCTGCAGCAGGAGTTCGGAGTCACTCAGATACAGTACTGTACACTTACAAAAGATGAAAGAAATGACTTTATATTTCGTTGTCCTCTTCGTATTCAGACCTGGCTTTCACTGGCAATCAATTTTCTAAATCAATCAACTAAATACACAAGGAGCATGTTCTTCTTTTACGGGCGTATTTGTAGAATCCGTGTGCCTTTGTATTGGGGTGGCTGTTTTAATTGATTATTTAATGAGCTTCCAACTCTTTAATAGTTTAGCCTACAAACACTGTGATTGACTAAAAGATTATGAGAGATGCACCTGCACGTATTAATACACAGCATGTGGTCTTGTGCATGCTGCTTATTAATTAGTGACTCCGGTGAAACATGTGCCAAATTTCCCAGTCTGCACACCAGTCAGTCTCCTACTGAATCAAGTAAATACTTGTCTTCTATTTCTTTTGTGTTTTATCTTTTTATTGACAAAAATACTGTATTCATGCAACCTTTGAATGTATGTTTAGTCCTCGATGTATACATGTGCACCCTGTGTGGGCAAATGTGTGTGTGCTCTGTCAAGTTTGGAGAAAAAAAAAGTAGAAGCACCAGACTGATGCCTCCCTCGAAGGGCCGGCTGTTTTTGGCAAGCACCCCCCTCACCCGCGTACATGGCATGAATAGAACAGAGAGCAAATGTGTCCCTCCGTATGGTAGGTCAGACGACGAGGCAGTCCAGATTTTTTGGGGAGTTTATTATAGGGCTAAATCAAAAACTGAATTTCAACACAGTGCCATATGAAGCTTTTGCCTCAAGGGCCTGATTTCCTCGTTGTCTGGTGTTTTAACAATGAGTCTGTACTTGACAGTCCGACTGAGGCAGTCATGTTTAAGAGGCCCTTGAGTTCAGCCTGTTTTGTGTTACAAAGTTAAAAGTACCCCAGAGGATTGGCCGCATCACATGGGAGTGTTGCGAATCCTATCAGGACAGTCCTTATCAGACACATCAAAAATCAAGCACAAAAATAAACTACAAACCCTTCTTTATCAACTTGTTAATCACTCAAATGTGGAAATAGTAAGAAACCATTGACAGGATTATGTGTTACATCACCACATGCATACATGCATGAGATACTAACAAAGAGGAGACCCACTCTTAAAAACAGTGCTTCTACCGGTCAAAGACTCTACACTGTAAGGGACACATTGACGTACAATTTACATTTAGGAGAGATAATTTGATGTAATAACATGTTGGTCATATTTGGATTTTAGCCTTGCATCATTAGACTATATTTGTCAAATAAAAAATAAATTGTTGGGTTTGTTTCAAACTTTAAACTGGTGTTATGAATGAATGCAGATGAAATTGCCTCTGAATAGACCTACAAGAAACAAAATACGTGACATACTGAGTGACATGCAAGGTGGGTTAGTGCTTGGTCTTTTATCAAGCGGGAAAAAATATTGCCTTGTCACAAAAATGATCAAATTACAGGTAAACAGCACACCAGAATGTGTTACAAAAACATTTGAGGCAAGAAATATGCCATGCAAGAACAGAATCTTGTTTCATATTTGATCAGCACTGTATCATTCAATAGCAGTTTTGTGAGTTGCTCTGAATGTATCAAACTGGCCCTTATTGAGCAAACAGTTGGGCTTGGTCCATCCAGGGCCAGGAGTAGTAGAAATCTATCTGCATGTGCCAGAGTAAATCAAACAAGCTCGGCAGATTTGTACAGTTTTCAGGCCAGAGAAAGGATGTTCTTGGAATTACTATTTGAATGTCAAATAACAATAAATAGGAGGCAAGATTTTTTCAGAATCATTAAGTATGCTAGAATATTACTGAAAAATGTGTCCATGGTGGACAAAATCATCCTGTAACTTTTGATAGCTTGGTATTACTTGAGTTTGACTTCTGTATGAAATGAGACATGCACCTGCACAAACCGCTGCCTCAGACAGGATGATCCTCTTAGTGCCTTAGCAATCTGGGACACGATTCCCACTACTTACTTTTGCCAATTTGCTCCTGGGAGCCCCTGAGTCCTTGTCTTCATTAAGGGAGTTCCTCATTGATCAATCACTGTCAGAGGAGCTGCTCTGTAATTGCACTGTGGCCTAATCATGACTGACGTCTCAACCCCCCTCCCACTCTGTCACAGGTCTCAGGAGAGAGAATGTTCCATGACTTTCACACCTTCGACCTCAAGGTAGGCCTCTCTAAGGATTGTAATCTTCTCTCTGTGGTTTATCTTTAAAGCTATATGGTTTTATAATAGATATTATAACTCAAATTTAAATATTGGTGGAGTTGATGAGGACAGGTAAGTCAAGATGGCTGATGTGAGATGGATATTTAGAAAATTGAGAAGCCAATCACTACTCTGTTTCTTTTTTTGTTTTATAATTAGCAAACTGTTGCTGATCATCACATGCACCCAACCATGTTATATTACTGACGGGCTATTAAAGAACTACAAATAAGAATAATATCCAAACAAATAAAAAAAAGTCACACAATACAATACAATATGGTTCCAGTAGCAGGGCTACACTCCCTGACTTGAGTTCTTAATATTCATCATTCATACCACATTTTCCCTGTCAACTGATTTATATGTGTTGTAGCACTTGCACTCTGTTTGTCACATTCAGTGAATAGGCCCTTACATCTGTCAAAAGCGTTGCAGTGAATGTAAGACAAAACACAAGTCGTAACTGCGTCAAATTAACAGTCCTTGACGTCTTTACTGAGGCACGTACGGCGTTCCACTAGAAAACAACTTCAGAAATATGCACAGTTGCCTATATAACAAATTAAATGTTTTGTTATATTACCCTTGTTAAAACTAATGACTGATTTTCTACTGTTGCAATATTGTTATAAGCATACACTAAAATATCTAATTACCTAACATCACACACTCTTAAGCAATATTACTGAGCACCAATATACAGTGTGTGTGGTTTCATTAAACTATTTTCTATCACGTTAAAAGCAGGAGCATACCTCTAGATACAAACATGTACACATCTGAACAATGTATTCACTTACAATAAAGGGTTGCAGCCCTGCCATAAATTAAAGTAAACTCCATTTAATTGTTAGGTTTCCTTGTACATTACTTTAAAGTAATACTATCAGGAAACAACACAATTTCACCTCACAGGATTCTCCTCAAGGAGTCATGTACAACACCTGACACACTGAAAATTCATGCTATTTATTACTTCACCCCACGGAGTGGGAGTGAAGTATTGTTTTGGGCGGCGGTGTCTGTCTGTCTGTCTGTCTGTCCGCTGCATATACATCCTCTGGCCAACAGAGGGCGCGGTGGGGTGAAGTCTGCCATCTCTGATTGCCTTGTTTTAAATTTGACCTTATGTTTATGGCAATTCAAATAAGGCTTCAAATAGTACTCATTAACATATAAAGAGTTGGAACTTGAAAAAGAAAAAAAAATGTAGAAAATAACAATTTTCCTGCAACCTTTTCTGAGACTACTGATTCATAGATCTCTGCAGCTGCAGTGCGTCATCCATGGACTCCCACAGTTATACTTTACAGAAAAAGTTTTCATAATTATTCTTCTTGGGCTGCTTGACCAAACAACAAACCCACTGACAAAACAACTATTGTTCAAAACACAACTTTTTGTGTGACAAGTCAAACTGAGAAAAGCATCTCTAAAGTTCGCAATATAAAATCACCATGTAAACAAAGCCAGCTGTGGTGTGATACATTTTACTTGTTTTAGGCAGAATTGCAGTCCAAACATGAAGTGAAAAAGTGTCAAATATAAAACTACAGTTACTGTAACACAGCATGGTTGTGATACAGTAAAAAGTCTCTGTTCTGACCTTAAATAACTGAACTTTTCTCCCTCCTCTTCAGAGTTTTGGAGGGAGAGTTGAAGAACTGCTTTGAGCAGAAGTGGTAGCAATGCATTGATGAAGCCAGATAGTGAGATAGTAAGAGCGTGCATGCTCATTAAATGCCTATGTTAATTTACTTACAATAAAATCTTTGTGAAAAAGATAATCGGCTGCAGTGCTGCACAAAGTCAACCTTTATTTTGCTGTAAACTTTCCAAAAACATGATTTTTCTTCACAAAACTGTGTTTCTATTAATTTTAGTGTTTAACAACTAACACATGATGATGAGCAGCTGGTCATGGGACATCAGCGAATATGCTTCGTAGCTGATATTGTTTCTGTTGCCAGAGAAGGCGTGAGAATAACATTAAAATATTCCTGCTCACAGTAAACTTCACACAACTGCAGCGCAGTCAAAAAAGATGGCGAGTTTGCCATCAGCTTCTTAATCTGTGGTGTCACACCAACACACACATCATTGGAGAACGAATTGGGAGAGATGCAAAATGATGTAAAAAAAAGATCAAGAGCGATTTTCTGGATTGAAATTGATATCTTTGCCATGATATTAAACCCACTGGGATGCAAAAGTTGGGAAAACTTGATGTGATTTTGTAAAATGATGTGTGAGTCTTCCATTTTTGTCACTGAAAGGAGGTTTCACACAGCACAGATTAGTCTCAGTCCTCTTGTGATCTTGCATTAGCACAAGGTTATTCATGCTTACAAACAGTGATTGGACTGAATGCCTACTAGACCTGCATTAAGTACTGTGTATGTGTAAACATGGTGAAATTCTCCTCTCCACACATGAATATTTTGAATCATTTTTTAAATTATTTAGCTTTTTAAATTGCAGTTAGCAGCTCACGTACGGCTTTACGCGTGTATGTACATGACATGATCTGTCATATCCAAGAGAGGGCATGGACACAATTGCAAATACCCCCCCTCCAAATATGCTAATGCTTGATCCCATCCCGTATTTCATGCAAATGCCTTTCATCGTATATTTTCAAATGTCATTTATATGACAGCTGTAGCACAAGCATCCATAATGTTTTGACTAGGGGGGAAATTGCAACATGGATCTCGGTCATTGTGAATTCTCCCCTCAGTCAGAATAAGGAAAAGTCAGGAATGCCGAACTCTCCATCCTACAACACATTCTTTTTTTATTAAACATTGAAAACGTGTTGATTATTAATGCAGAGGCAATACATACGAAGGATTATATGAAGAAAGCATTTCAGCTGTAGGATCTGGTAGAGATAATTCAGTGTTTATATAACCATGACAGGTGAATGGAGTTGGTCAAGTAGGAGAATACATCTGCACATACACACTTAATTGTACAATAGGGCTATACGCAGTGCTAACAACAAGCAGAGAATCATCCTAATAGATTTCAGTTTGTCCATTTGTAACATCCACACAGCCATAGTTGTGTAACTTCAATAACTAAAGTAAAAATTCAAGTGTAACATTTCCCTCCCAGCCTATGAGATTGCAGGCACCTTGGCATTTACTAAGCCGGCTATGTCATTGTCTGCGAAACCGTTCAGGACCGTGTACTAGGAGGAAAGTTTTAAATTTAAAATGCAATCAGCACAATCACCACAAGCAATCAGTTCCTCTTCATTTCACCTGATCGAGCCCCCCGCTAAAACGAGCCTGTTAAATAGAGCATCTTATCAGGCCTGGATTAAGTCTTGACTTTGATTAACATCTGTAGTCAGAGTTTAGAATGTCAAAGTTCAAGTTTGAAGGAAAATATAGTTTTTAAAAATGCAAAAGCACCAGGTGTCATTATCAAGTAAGACAATCACTGTAAAACAGGGTTTTGGTCTTTTGAGAATATAACACATGATAAAATAGCCCAAAAACAACAAAAAACTTAATTTGTCAAGTTTGAAGGGAAAGGTTGATATTTTGAAAAATATATAGATGATAGATGAGGTAAAAGGGGGGGAACAGCTAGCCTAGTCAGGAACCTGATTAAAGCTCACTAATAAATACAATGAGCTTTGGAGGGGCTAGTAGGTCGATTCTGTTACCTTAAGACCAATTTAGACCAGCCTTTGCTATGGATTTCACAATGATTTTGCTAAGCTCATATTTCTGGGGTTCTGGGGTTTCCAGCAGATTTCCTAAAAACATATCCTGGCCTAGCCTTCGTCTTCCATATGCTGGTCATTGTTTACTGTCTGATTAGAAATTTCAGACCTGAGAATGGAGTTTTAGGTGAGAGACAACATCTAAAACCATTTCAGCAAATGAGATCTGGCTCTTTTCCTCTCAACAAGGACTGAATGCAACCTAAGCTTGCTCAAACATGATGAGTCAATAGTACTCGGATTACAAACGGACTACAAATGGAAACCAGAATGCTTCCGAAACCAAAATCTCATCTGATTGCCTGCAGATTCTGCATTCATTTACAGAGATTAGCTTCAGTGTAAGCTAAATATTATCATGACATGAGATTGGTGAGAATCCTCAAATATCAGAGGCCAAGCAAGAAAGCAAACAAGCATAGCTCCTAAAATCTTGAAACATTCCTTTAAAACCCCCTAGACACTGTGATTCATACCAAATCACAGATGCAGTTACTGTATGTTGTTTGTAAAAACTGTGCAGGGAAAAAAAACTAACAATTTATGTTAGGAGCAGTTGTAGAGAGCACATTAACATAACTGGGAACAAATGGCTTCAAGAGACCAACATACTGTGACATAAATTACACAGGTGCAGTTGCAGGTGCTAGTGCCACCTGCACACCTGCCCGCTGCAGAGAGAAGAGGAGCGATACAGAATCAAACAGAACACCACACAGCATTGGTATTATGTGAGGCTTTTGCAATCCTGCCTTGAATTTAATTCTTAGTTTATTCGAGAGCAATTTGTAATTTGACACCATAAAATCATTCAAATTGTTTGTCCAAGCTGCTTCAGTGGGACATGAATGTATTTAATTGTCTATTTTCTATCAACTGCAGTAGTTTTGCTGTTTTTTGATAGCATTGTTTAATGACTGAATCACAAAGAGCTGCAAATTACTTCCGTATTTTCTTGGGTATTTATTTTTAGATTAACAGTGCAGATACAGCACGGCAAGGCAATCGACATCTTTAAGAAAAGACTTGACGATTCGAAAGATTTGCAAAAATGAAAACAGCTGTATTTGTTCATTAGGACATCCACAACAAGCAGTGCTAACTGACCAACTATGAACATTTTATGAATTTCAATGTCACTACAGCTGAGCTCATTTGGGGAAAGGCAAAGTGAGCACTCAGAGGCCACATCGAGACATAATAAACTGTCGCCCTGTTCACAGAGGCGTGGAGAGGTGAGAACACCTCCCCGGTACATCCTCAGACACATCTGTGCCCATGCCCCTCAAATGATGTTTCTTTTGTGGAGGAAATAGGTCAGCCGTGAATACCTGGCTCTTTCCATCTCAAAAAATCCTTTAACACACTTAATTAGGAGTGTAACTATGTGGATTTATTGAGTGTGAATTAAAAATGTTGACTTTTTTGTTTTTCGGGAGCTGTTGTTGGGGAGCTGTGCAATAACAAAGGGAAGGGATTTCATTTTTCCAAAAATCTTACATTTAAGAAGCTTCATTAGGAGCTGTAAAGGCACAATAATGCCAACTTGGCCCACATTTAGACACTGAATCATTCAGATTGCTCTGCTGTGATTGCTTAATTAAATGCCCGGCTGTGTAATGATTTGCTTGAAAAGGAATTAAATGTCTAAATGCTGCAGAATCTGCGTTGAGCTGAACAGAAATCAATGGGACATAGTGCTGGAACCCAAGGTGTTTTCCGACTTGTTTAGGGTGAACGCTTTGTATTGATGCCGTCCCTCAGTCAGTGAGTCAAAAGCTCATTCCTCTTGGTCCAAAGCATTGATTGGTGGCATACGAACGGTGTGCTTACTTTGTGCTTTCTAGAGAGGTCTAGGAATCTAGTTTACAATGCCTTACAAGTCAGCAGTGTGTGTAAAGCTCCATTTATATTTAAAGAGGTCGAACTACTAACAACATCCTTTATTCCATCCTTGGAAATGAGATACATCTCAAGGGGCGATCCTTTCAAGACAAACTCTATTTATTCAAAGAACTGACAAGTTGCAGGTTACATCCATGTCTGTCTAAAGGCATATACATGCAGTGTATATTTAAATACTTAAATAAAAGAGACTTTCTTTTTGGCAAATATAAGTTCACTATCACTGTATTGAAATGTGCGAGTCTGGTGAATCATTTCTTGTAGGAAACATGGTGTCATGGTGTTGAATAATTGGCCAGAAAATTGTTGTTTTTGCAGAAAATGATGTTATTGTGAAGTTGACCTTTGACCTTTTGGATATTTTTTCTCATGATTAGCGAAGACATTTTTAATTATAGCCAAAATCATGTTTTGTGAGGTCACAGTGACCTTGACCTATGATCACTTCCTTCTTGAATCCAAGTGGAATTTTTCGCAATTACAAAAACAAAAACCCCTCAAGGAATTCCTGAGATATATCACATTCAAAAAAATGGGATGGACAAACAGATGGACAACCTGACAATATAATGGCTGTGGCTCTCGCTCTTACGTAGACATAATTAATTCGCATCCAAAACAAAGTCCCCTTTTCTGATGGCATGACTCTATGGATGGCAATGATGGTGTGTTTGTCTGCTACTTTAGTCTGGACTAAAATCTCTACTGCACAGAAGGGCACGAGATTTACTGCAAGTTGTAATGTAAAGTCTCCATGTTCTCCCTGTGTCAGCATGGGTCCTGCAGCTTCCTCCCACAGTACAAAGACATGCAGCTGAGGTTTAATTGGTGACTCTAAATTGCCTGTAGGTGTGAGAGAGCGCGAGTGGGTGTCTTTCTCTATGTGTCCCTGAGATCCTCCGGTAACCTGTCCCGGGTGTACCCCACCTCCCACACAATGTCAGCTCGGATCAGGTCCACCCCCCTGTGACCTTAGAGAAGGATAATGAATGAATGGGTGAATGTAATGCATCTGAGGCCATTATTCAGTGGCAATATGTGGTTCCCATTTTTTTGTGAAAAGTATTAACAATGGTTGGATGGAGTACCATGGAATTTCACATTCATGCTCTCTTAGGATGAACTCCAATAATTGCAATAATAATCATGTTCTCAATTTGTCCAATGCATAGATTCATGACCAAATACAGAAAAACACTGACATGACATTGACATGACAGGCAGTACTTTTGGTTAAACAACAAAGAGGGGAATCTACATGAATCCATTAAGGGGAAATTAAATTTGAAACATTTTTTTATATTTTCACACAATAGACATGCCAAGAGACATGCCTGTAATACACACAAATGCACAAACAGGACCTATATAAATGCATTGATGAAGAGATGCCAGAGCAGGAGGACTGCTCATCAACAAGTACCCCGAAGCAGTGTGGGGTTTAGTGTCTTGCTCAAGGGCACCTCAACTGTGCCCAGGAGGGGGACGGGCATCTCTCCAGCTACCAATCCACAATGCATTCTTGGTCTGTACAGGGACTTGAACTGACGACCCTCCTGTTCACAAGCCAAGCCCCCTCGGACTGAGCTGCTGCTGCCCACTAATTAGCACTAATTAGGAATTTTGAGTATTCTAACACACTAAACTAAGAGGGTGAACATGGTAACATTGTACATGCTAAAGGACACAATTTTGGCATTGCCATTGTGAACATGTTAGCACGTTGGTATTAGCAATTAGCTCAAAGCACTGCTGTGCTATAGTACAGCCTCACAGAGCTGCTAGCATGACTGTAGACTCTTCATCATGTTACTAATTCCCAACAAACACTGAGTCCAGAGCCAGTACTAAAGGCCTTCCTTATGTTTTTATGCTAAAGAATATTGCATTCCACAACTGGTTGGAGTTTACAATGTGTAATATTTCCTGTTGACCATTAAATGGCAGCAAAGCATGGCTACATTTTTCTCAAAATAACTTTTAGAGTCCAGAATTATCAGTCTTCCAGCATATTTTCAGAGTGTTTTACCATGAAAGCCTAAAGGCAAACATTAAAACCCAACCCACATGGAAATAGTTCTTGAAAGGAGTGCAGCCAACTAATCTCACAAACATTTGATTGAACCAAAGACCTTTAGAAACCGCCAAAGCTGGGAAGGGCGCACAACTCCTAAAATGACAACCGATTATCAAACTGCCTCTGGCTCGAGACACTGTAATCCCCCAGATGTTGCAGTCTATGAAATATGAGAGTCTGAATTAGATCTCTCAAACAATGTCAGCTTGTCTGCATTCGTAAACCCTCAGCATTTAAGTCACAAAATTAAGTTGACCCCGTCAGAAAGCTTAAGGACATGTAACAAAGCCCTCGGCAGTCTTATTACTTCATCTGCTTTCGTCTCATCTCCTCTGTGTAATAAGTTCCCACTCTAGCAAGACCACTGGGGCTAATAAGGGTTTTATCTGCTTTTGATATTAGATATTAACACCTCATCAAAGTTAAGCCAGCGGTAGGCTTGCGTCCTCCCTCCAAATTTACATTAGCCTAACAATGTCTCAAAAAGAAATCTTATCAAATTCAAATTAAGGGCGAGTTGAATAGCCAGAAGGACACTGCTACCCATCACTCAAGGAACATGTAATTTGGTTCTGCTGCAAAGAATACAAGCCTGCTTTGGAAATCACGGAGATCACAGTTTTTGTGCAAAAACGTTAATACTTTGAATTGGCGCCTCATAATCCTGAGCCAAAACAGAGCACATTTGTAGCATATGAATGATGAATGTTTAGCTGCTGGGTATGAAAATAGTTCTGAGTGACACAATCAGGATTTGCTGTTTTGAAAACTCTATAAATAGTAGCTCTAGTCAGCCAGTCTTTGTGAGTTTTACCTGAGGGGAAACACATTTGTAGCATGTGTTCTTTCATTGTTTTCCTCCGACACTCGACGCAGGTTGTAACCCTGTGGTTAGCTGAAGTCATCTATGAATTAAATGCACATCCGAACTAAACAATCATTACTGTTGTATAATTAGCTATTAGAGAGAGGAGCTTGAGAATACAGCTTGTATAGCTCAAAAAAGAACACAATGATGTTGTTTTAAGTGTCTTCCTTATTTTAGAAGTCTTATTTCTTCCGAAAAAATTCTCAAGGTAAATCCTGTATCTAGAGCGAGAGTGCAAAGGTTTCAGACTTCTTATCATCCCTTGTGGCATCCTTTGTCAGGTTGTATGAAAAAAAAATGAAATATTAACTGGAAAATATAGCTTGGAGAGATAGAAAATAAATTACTTCAGTGTGGCAGGGAAAAGAAGATTGTGATATTTATCAAGTCAAGATGGAAATGCCTGCTAAGTCTGCGCCTCTACCTTGAAAAATTAAAGAGAAATCAAATGCCTTGGAGTACACAGCAATTGTGATGTAAAAAGGTGTGTGTTTATGTGTGTGCGTGCCTGCTTACTTGTTTTCTCTGTAATTTATTATTAAAATGATATTGCTCATTTTGGTGTGATGTGTGGCAAAACATACAAGTCTGCATATGACTAACGCATGGACTTTGCACAGGGACATTCTTATCACATGTCTTTTAATTCTGGAGAGTTCAACTTAAACACAGTCCACAATTAGCCTAGCTGTACTCTCCAGTCCTTTAACACTCAACAGATTTTCTGCGAAACAGCTTGACTGGCAAAATCTATAATTGTACAGATAAGTGAACATGTTAGCTAGATAAAGGTTAAACTATCAGGGATATGTTCTCCATCCATCTAAAGCCAATTTTACACATTCAGCTCAAGCAGTAGTGGATGGGGAAGGGGGAAAACCTGGCAAGTCAATATTGATTGATCTGAAGCCTTAGCAATTACCTCCATGTGCAGAAGACCATGTTAAGGTCAGTATTATCTTAGCTCATTTTATGGGTCAGTGCTCTGGCTTTAGCAGAAATAAATTAATGGGGTAAACACTTTAGTTCACCTTGATGAAATTTACAGCAAGTGTAAAAGCTTTGCAAAGGTGGAAGGTACAGTGCCGGGGAGTGACCCTTGATATTTGCTGAACCTTCAGGAACTTGGGCTGTAAAATGCCGTCTATAAATAACAATCAGTCGCCTACAATGAAACCTTAAGAATACCATAATATACCCTATAAATGTAATGAGCCTATTAAATTACTGCACTTCTGTTTTAACTGCTGAATGATGACAACTGTCTTTAAAAATGGCATCACATAAATAGCCACAGTTACAAAACACAGCACTTTCAAGTTGTACAGTTAATACTATATACTTATGCCTGCCGTATGCAATGCACTTTATATGCAAATATGCTATTATACAGCAAAGACTATGTGGGTGTGACAAGTATTTTTAATACATCTGTGTTACTTTGCACTTCTTATCATTTAAACAAGGCACGAGCAGTCTACTGTATAGACCCATCACACTCATTCAATAACAACAGCAGAGTCCTCGCCTTTGCATGTTATTTCTTGACACCTGTATGTATTTCACTAGAGGGTACAGGGGGAGCGTTATTAGTCAACCAAAACATTCCATCAGCTTTCGGTGTATCGGCATTCTTCTGTGGCCTTCGGCTGACTCACAAACAGCTCTGTTATGTTCTTAAGCCCAAAATAAATTCAATTTCCAATGCAGTGATCTTCTTAATGAAAAGTCAATGTCCCTCACTCATTGGCAAGCTCCCAGGGGGACAGTCAGAAAGATGAATTTATCAGCAGGCCGGAGACTGCGCCCTAGGGGACACCACCCCTTATGATCAAACAGAATGCTACAGAGTGTGTCCAACCAGTCCTCCATTATTACCCAGCTTGTGCTCTTAATGTGAGCCGACGGAGGAGGGATGACAGTATTGATCTAATGAAAGTGCTATTTATTTTCTCACAAATCCTCTCACCAGTGATTACAAAAGCACTCCACTATTGCGGCCAGCCTGTTCTCAATTTGTTAAGTGCACTGGGTGACAAGTTGTTTGCCTCATATGCATGCAGTGCTATCTTACCATGCTCATTTCGGCAGAGGGTTCAGCATCCCTATCAGACGTCAAAACATGCCACTGCAATATCTGCCAAATTAATGTCTTTTTCTGATTTAAAATGTAAACATGAACCTATTTTGACTTTATACTAACAACATATTCCATGTAGGTTCAGGTTGTTTTGTTGCATGATTTCAGTGGAAGTTCTGCATTGTTGGGCTGCATCCAGTTCAGAGGTTTTTGATTATTAATAACACCATGTCTTGTCAGCAGCTAACTGTGATAAGGGGGACATGAGGTTGTTGTCACGGCATATGGTTAACAGTACCATAGATAAGCTTTAATCCCCACTAGGCTCGATGTAATGCATAGCAAAAATGATGGGAGCACAGAACATACACATGTGTAAACATCAACTACGGGGGAGGAAAAAAACTAGCAGTGTGTCGAAATTATACACGGCAGAGAGAAGAACATGAAATAGGTTGCTTACAACGCAGATGTAATTTGTGCTCATCACAGTCATGATTCCATAAGAGCAGCTCTTGTGTAGCTTTCACTCATGTGACCCACAACAGGAAACCATGTGTAGTTTAACATGCATGGGCATATTCTACCCGTGGCTATGCACTCATGAATAAAACACTGGAATATGGATAATGATCGAACTTGTATGTTTAAGCGTGAACCTCCATCCAAATCTGTACATGTGACATTCTCATAATAAAAAGTTTGGGACTGGATGAATGGATTAAAAAAAAAAAAAGATTTTGAAAAATGTAAAATGTCTCAAAAAGGAGTTTTGAATTATTGATAGTTGGAGGCATTGCATATGTTTATATCAGATCTTAATTTATGTATTATATAAATGATTATACTTTTTCAAGTTACTTGCACTCCAAGGCAGCAACTGTTTATAGTTTCAATTGGTAAGCATTATTTTATGTATTTTGCATAGCTGAGTATGTGCAAAATGTTACTCATATTATCCAATTACAGTGAGCATGCTTACATTTACACAGTAGTTTAATGTTGCAGTAAATTACTGTATATTGATATGATATACAAAAAATCTAAGGGGTTCCTCGTGGACTATATGATATTCCAATACTCTTATTGTAATATGCACAAAAGATAGCCAGAGCTGAGTGTTTGGCATGGGAAACATATGTAAAGCTCAGTTATGGAGTTGATATTGATATGAGTGGGCTTGGGATAAAGAATTAATTTTGTCATAGTCAAAAGCTGGAATACTTTGTCTGGAGAGAGAGATACATTTCATTGGCCTTGTGGCATTTATTTTATTTTTCTGCTATTCAGTGTACAATTAAATGGACATTTTTCTGATTAATTGTATTTTAACATGTATATGAAGAAGCATGCATAATATTCATACAGTTATTATGTGTTTACAGGTTTTATAAAAAGATTGTGTTTTGTTTTCTCATGTAGGATGGCACACACATAAAAACTAATTGGCTAACTCACGACCTATGGTTATATATACTATATATAAAATTGTTCCAGTTAGTATTCAAAAACATATAGCATCATGTTCAGTTGCATCCATTAATAAACAACAGTCCATAGAAAGTGCATGTTTGTCACATAAAATGTTGACAGATTGCTGTAGATATGGCTGCTCTGCAAGCATCTGAAACTATAAACTTTATACAACATGAATATTTTTACTATATTTACATCCCTTGAGAAAAATGCATACCATCCATCGCAAAAGTGGTCTAATTTATTGGATCCTTCACAGATAGAGGATCTCTGTTCATCTCAGTCTCCACTGTGTGAGCCTCTCTCTAATGTGGCTGTACTGCCCATAAACAGACATTGAGTGATTAGCGCTGCTCTGCCATTGACATCATTTGCATTTTAATAGACCATAATTACAACTCGGGGAAAATAAATTGCAGTTTGAAGAATGTTTGAATTACTCCAACTCTCCGGCTCTCCTTGCGAGATAGCACTGAGCATATGCAGGAGCTGCCTGGCTGGTTAATATCAGGTTCAGAAATGTACAGAGAAGCAGGATTGCAAACTGAAAGGAGCAGAAGAGGACAATGTGGGCTGCATTAATGTCATTCATAGCATAAATCAAAGTTTTTGATACTGAACATTTTCCATAATTTAGATGAAACCCACAGCAAATTAGGTAGCAGTATGTTTTACAGAACCAACTGAAAACTTATCTGGTACAGAAAAAGAACATGCTGGTAGGAGTTCAGCATTACTTGAGGATACTTCACTGTACAAATAGCTGCTGATAGACACATAGACTATTTCTGAGACCAAATCTGTGACCTTTCAGCTAAGGTACATGTCTCTAATCACAAGGCCACCCTGCCGCCCTCCTGTAGATTTTTACTTTCTCATTAATGCCTGTGATAATTGCAGTTGTCCGTTTAATATCCCCCAGTCTGTCTTATCGCCGCACCTCACCTGCTGAGATGTGACACCTTCCTAGGATTTGCCGAGGGATGTCTAACCCTGGCAGCTAAAGCCCATGTGACCCTGTAAGCAAGAGTGACAACACAATAATACTCCCCGCGCCTAATCTTTCATTGGTGGATTATCAGATTAGAGGCCCCAGTTGTTTATGGGCTCGGTGACTATCGAAAAAGTTGATCTGTCAAGTTTATCTTACACTTGTCGTATCAAGGCAGTGTTGGACCATACAGTTGGCTGTGGGTGGAAGATAAGGCAGACATAGCTGAATGGAACCGCCGGAAAATGAGAAACAAGGCTTTCTTTTTACTCCAATGATACACTTTATCTAGTTTAAGAAATGGACCCTACCAAAAGCATAACAGCTCTTTTGGATTCACTTGATTTCTTTGACCTCTTTGGTGTGACTGAGCTGCCCTTTTTTTTTTTATTTTGAAAGGAGATATCAGAAATCATCCACCAGTTTAAGACTCAGGTTAGTGGTGAGGAATCACAAGTTTCAACGGGACATAATCCATCCTCTTTCAAGCTGCCTCTTTGTGGAATTTCAAAGACTTGAACCCATATAGGTTTCCTATCAATCTGTTGTTTTGACAAAGTAACAGGATAGAAGGAGTCCATTACTGAACCTTTGGATCAGGTTCACTAATTCAGGCTAACTGATTTCTTTCCATCACAAAGCAGTGACTTTGAAGGTCGTGGCCTCTTCAACCGTAACTGTCAGAAGATATCTGTGAATAACAGTCACAGATGAGATCACTATCTTTATAAATCTGGTCTTATCGGATTTGCAAGCCAAGGTGTAAATGTTTTGACATCACCCCTGGTAGGATGGGAAGTTGAATTTCTAATTACTGGAGAGGCATCATTTTTCTGAGCAGAATTATAAACAAGCATGACAACCTTAATAACAGAATATTGTCCACACTGTTCTGTGCAAACTGTACAAATATACTTGTCTCCCATTGCAAATGTAAGTTCATAATGATCATTTCTGCATTATTACCATTTGTGAAAAAAAAGGTCTTCAATTAATTTGTATCATTGGAAATTTGGAGAAATTTAATGTCTAAATCTGTGAATACATAAAATTTTACTCCCCACACTGAGGGTTTGGTGAAATAATCTAAGAGTCTAGTTGTGTCATTAAATATACAAACATTATTAGTTTTCAGTCACTTGGTTGGGCTCCATCATCAGGTCAAATACCCTCAACATTCCCATCAGTGTCAGTTGTTTCAGGCAAATTAGCAAATGTTAGCATGCTAACACAGCCAACAAAATTGGTAAATGTACCAAACACTACACCAATAAAGTAAATATTAGCATGTTAGCACTGTAATAAGCATGTTAGCCTGCATACATTAGTATTTATCTAAACGCACTGTGTTGCCCAAGCACAGCCTCACAGAGCCATTAGCATGGCTGTCGACTCTACTTGCATGCATGCAGATCTGAATGATAATGTTGGCAGTAGAGGCTGTCACACATGTTTTCTAGCTTTTAGCAGAAAGAAAACTGTTGAATTTACAGGACATTTTGTGGCTTACTCCAGCAGAATCCTCTGTCAGCAAACCCCTGCCAACTATATTCCACATTCACTGTATTTAGTGGATCACATTCATCAAACAGTGGCTTAACTGTTTGGGGATGCATGTCATCACAGTTGTGATTCATCTAAAGCCCCTTTGAGTATTGGGGCACTGGAAAGTGCCAAACAGCCTTAGTTTGAATTTATATGTATAAGCACAAGCCTTATATTTTAGAATAGTAACAGCAGAACACCCTCCTAAAAGGATAATAATAATTTCCCTATGCCCCATTCCCATCTTATTTATGGCACAGCACACTGGTTTGTCACTTCCAGCCAGTGTGATTATTCACCTGGCGAGCATATTATTCTAGCAAATACCACAGCTATAAAAAAAATTTCATATTTCATTCCAGGGGTTTGATGAGAATGCACTGAATCCCATTTTCCAAAATATTGGGTACTCTGTGCGACAAGAATATGGCTTCCCTGATTACATTATGCCTCAGAGCTGTGTTTAGCCAAATGTGCATGACTTGCAAGTATAATGTACAATAGCCTGCTGCCAGTGTGTCACATTAAGAAAAAAAAAAGAAAGATGGAGAGAAGGTAGGACAAAGAGGTCCCCTTTCATCATGCTATTTACAAGTCGATGAAAAGTTGAATTTCTCAGTCACTGAAAATTAAAACTCTGTCAAGGTCGTGAATTTCTATTTACAACAGAGCGACTCTTGGTCCTTGAAAAACTGAAATGTCTTGAATTGTTGTATTTTAACTTGAAAGACTTTAGTGTTTCACATATTAAATAAAATTTTGGAGGCTGGAAGTCATTTCTTACCTGGTGAGGAAGCACTATTGGGCCCAGTCACAATGTGATATACTTATATTCGTATACATTTATTTATTCTTGAAGGTCTCCGTTATTATTAAAAGCAGCTGCATGTCACTGTAATTTCATGGAACACAGACACACATAAAGACTGATATAACTGTTTTCTTGATACAAATATTTTCTACTTAGCGACTACACATTTCATTATTTCAAAAGCAGACAGCATTCCATATGTAAGACCAAAATCACTCCTTGCTACTAAAACAAAGGGACCTCAGCCACAACTACAGGCAGTCTGTAGCACAGATGTCCACCACATGGAGTGGACGCAACTCATTTGTTGCACTTTGCAGTTATTTATATATTTCCTGGGTCTGATATAGGCAAACATCTGTCACCTTTGCCTAAGTGCCTGCTTGTATGATCCATGGACTATGTTTCAGAATAAAACACCCCCATATTGTTTGGCTCTCCAGTCCCGAGCTCAGGTGCAGAATCCTGTTAGGCATTTGGAATGCCCTGCTGTTGCAATAGAGGCAGGCAAGTCCCAAACACCTGGAGACCTCATGTCTGCCACCAGAATTAGCAGTCGCTGCCAAGCTATGACATCGCTCTGCTTTGTTTTTCAGTGACATCATACCTTCCTTTTTGTTTTTATTATCAAAGTCTAATGGTGCTAAGATATATAGTGCTGTAGTGATTAATCTATGGAATTGAGTACAATTATTTATTTTTACAATATTTCTGGAATAAATAAATAGACTTTAATGCTTGTTAGCTGGAGTGGTCAGTGCCATACATGGTCATGTTCCTGTGCCCATTCCCATAGGCCTTTTGCTAATGGCAGTGAGCCCACCCCCAAAGTAAATTAATTAAATGGGCATAGTGCCACACTTGTGGAACAAAATCTGACGCTCTTTTCTGAAGCATTTGAAGTGTCACCGAAGATAAAGGATGTCGGAGAGGTTCTAATTCTCAGAGCCCAGCCCCAAATAGCCATCTGTATTCTCATTTCTGCAGCACTCACTAAATCAACACAGTCGACACAAGCCTGAGGATGCCTCCGCACAATCATGCATGACAACATCAAAGCTTTTCTTTATTGCCTCTCCTCTTCATTTTCCCCCTCCTCAGCCCCTCTTAACTGCTATCTGGAGCTAAAAGCAGTGGTAACCACGGCAAATATTATCTTTGGGGTGAGTGCAAACACTGAAAAATTCGAGCTGTCTCTTGTCGATGGCTTCAGTTGCAGCTGATAGCCATGCTCAAGGAGGTGCAAATTTAACACGAGAACCTGCATGCATATGGATTACCAGGAAAGGTTTGAGCCTGATGTGTGAAACTGCGGCCTTAGACAAGACCTCCCATCTTCACACCAAATCCTTTGTAATGGACTGTTCAGCATTCTTCAGGATCTTCCCTTAATTGCCTGTCTTTGTTCCTACCTCTACATATTGACAACCATAAATCTCTAAAATGTCGAATGAGCCAAATCCCCAGATTTCCATGAGCGGGATGTTTCAATGATAAGCTGGATCTGTCATTGGGGAGCCACTCAGCACCCACAAACAGATTGAGCAGGCACCCAAGATGGATCTGTCGACACTTCATTCTGCATATCTCTATTTAATGATATTATATTTCATTTCCCGAGCAAAGAAAACACCATTACCCAAAGCAGTGAGTCGGAACGAGCCATTCTGCAACAGATTCCAGGCCTCCTTGGTGGTACAGTAATTGAATTACAATCGCATATGACACAAAGTTTGGAAATGATTGTATTTGTTTCCATTTATTCCCTCTATGTTACATACTAAGCCCAACTTTGCACACAGTTGAAAACACTGAAGTGCACAGCAGCTTTGTACTGTCTAAATACAACCATAGAGGTTCTAAGATCTTAAGTGGATGCCTCATTCCAGTTGGAGCCTTACTACAAACAAAAAGTATTATGCTACATGCAAGGATGTGGTTAAAATAATATGGGCTGTCTGTTGCATGCAACACAATTCTATCAACTTTTTAATTGAGCATACAGGAAGACATGGTTGGCCAACCAGCCGAGAGGTCACAAGAAATGGCCCTCGGGCAGCATTTAGGTTGATTTCTGACAATCACTTTGCCCAGACCCATATTGATAAATGCCTAAAAGTTCGTTTCTCTGGCAACTGTGGTTAAGTGCTTTGAAAGCCATTGGGGTTTTTCAAAAGTGTGCCCAGTTGTTTTGACCACAGATTGAAAAGCAGTTATCATTTCAATGGGAGCGATATGCTCATAGGGGAAAGGACAAAGAGGTCAGCAGAAGTGGAGTAAGTGCTCCCTCAGGCACAAACACAAGGCCATTCAAAAGGCCCCACAGAGAGACCAGAGGAAATTGATTTCAGCTTTATTCCTGGTCAAATGCATGACACTGCTGGCGGGTGACCCAATGGTGGACCTGTCCACTCAAATTAGGAAACCATTTGGAAGATATGTCCACATGTGAATGGCCTATCACACTCTATGAATATTGGGCCACAATAACATTATTTCACACATCAAAACATCTAGAGGTCATCCAGTGCTCCTGTTTTGTGAGTGATGATCTTTTTGTAGGGGCAGGCCCCCATCTACTAAAGTAGTTTGCGATAAGTGCACTGTATGGTCTCCATTGGCAAAACTGAACAGTGACACTGTAAAATGTTTCTGGGCCACTGTCATTGGCACAAATTACATAAAGACATAAAAGCTTTCGCTAACGGCTGCATGCATTTTGACAAAGGAGGAATTGGCACATATTTTTTCCCCATTGATAATGGAGAGAGAGTGCTTTCAGCTCCACTGAGCGCCCCCAACACCGATCACCCATCATCATCCCCCTGGAAAAGGCAAGAGGGGTGAACATAGGGAGTTGGAACATGCAGTATATCAGCTGTCTGATAGTTTTACCACCAGCGGAGTTGACAGGTCTTTGAATGGGTATTTATTTATTTAGTCAACTACTTAGTTATTCACAAGCAGAGGGGAAAACATTCACATTGCCTTGGATGTGATGGTAATGCTTTAATTAGAGTCTCAGTTCAAATTTCCACGCAATCTCTGCTCTAGTGCATCAGTGCACCTTAAGTGAGCTAAGAGACTGGTTGAATTCCATGTGGTACAAAAACTATATTAACATGGCACACATACAATTTGTCATGCAGTTCTTTCAAGCAGGAGTGGTACTCATAGCAGCGAAAGAACAGCTGTGGCTTTGTTCATGGCTTGTCCAATAAATCCGTTCTGAAAACATGTCTGCAAAAGTGAAGACCATTCAATAATTAAAAGCCCAAGTTATATTTCAAGCCATAGTCGGGATCAGTTAAAAAATCAAATGGTTGCTTCCAAATTTCCAAAAAACAACTTTCAAACTGCTAACAGCAAGGTCTGTGCTTTATCCTGAGACACCAGACAATGTTACTGGAAAGACACATACATTTTTTTTTAATCTCTTCACAAATCTCATGACAGCAATTGAAATTCCATTCACCACCATTGTATATGGGTGGCAGCAGAAATCTTAGAGACAGGTGTCTCAAAACATGTTATCAGTTGATGTTATCCCCATGGCTCAGTAAGTAAGTGAGTGAGAAAATATGTGATTTGCCCTTGTGAGGCTTTAACTGTGCACAAGTTGCTTTGTTAAAGGTGTTTTTTAAGGCCATTTGCAAAACATTTGGAATACTTTCATTAATTTTCATCATCATTCACCTAGTCTTCCTCTTCAGCAAACTCATTTTACAGTCAATGTGGTGCCCTGTGGGAGCTCTGTGCTTATAGCCACATGCTGTGTACATACATGATTTATGTATGTTTTGCCTGCTTTGCTGCTTTTACAGCAGTGTAAATGTGGTTCCGTTAAGAGCTGATTTTCAGCCTAAAAAGAAAAAAAAAGGCCCATGTTTTTTTCACCCACACAACCACCATGTTTATACACTACACTACAGTATATGAAGCAGGACAGGAGCATTGGTACGGAAAAGAGGGTTGTACCAACTATTGCTATGTTGCTTCAACACCACAGACCTCGGGGCTTCGCTTGCTGCCAAGCTGCAGTCACCCACAGAGCCGTGTGCTTATTTTCTCTGCCCTCTTCTTGACCATATGGAGCATAAGGGTCATAGGGACACGGTGTATCACAGATTTGTCTCTGTGTGTGAGTGTGTGTGTATACATGTACATGTGTATATGTATTGCCTGTTTGCAAAATGAGCCAAATCTGCTCGCTAGTGTCTGTGGATTTGGCAGCAGGGTGCATTGATTTTGTCAGCATTTGCATTTTCCTGCCAGCCAAGAATACTTTTATTAGCTCAACCAATATAGCTGCAGAAAACAGTTCATGTCTTTTCACATTCTGCTGTGTTGGACTTAACACAATGTCTGTGTTCCTTGCTCAGCTTATACAGGGATTCCTTTTTCCCATTAAATTCAAAACTACAAATTGTCAAGCCAGTACAAGCTGCTTCTATTCATCTAAACCATGGACTGTTCCATGGTGCAACTGGAAGGAAAACCCTAGATGATAAATGTCAATGCCAAAGGTCAAAGACACTCTATAGGCACAAGATGATGAATTGTCTTTTACTCCATTGCCAGCTGATCCGGGGTCAGCTTGTCAGAGCTGACATGGTGACATAGTAGCAACCTCTCATTTAATCACCATATTAATTCACCCATCACAAAGCCCTAATGACACTGCCGCTGGCCGATTAATCTCTGAATTTGATTTAGCAAGTGTCCATTCATCATAACTGACTGTTTCAGTATGCAATCAATATGGCCCTTTTAGCACTTCGGACACCTAGACCTCAAGAGGTACACAGTCCTGGTGTGAAGAGTGTTGTGATAAAGTAAATGCTTGCCCAGGCCAAAGGGGAGAAGCATCAATCATGTAGCAGTGAATACATCAGCAGCACTTTTTCTTCAGGTTCTGTTGAAAGCTTCTTTAGACATGAAGCAAAGGGTGCAGCAGAATACTTGTCAATACTCATCAACAGTGAACACATGTCTATCACTTCATAGCTTGATAAAACATGTCCACCCTTACCACATGAGTAAATAATTCTTAATCATAGTTAAAAAACATGTAGTGATACAGCTTCCTTGCTGGGGGCTCCCAATTTACTTGCATAGAGTTGTTTATATTCCTGTGTCTTGGAATAAGCTGCGTTGCTAGTGCACCTTGTCAGTATCCCTGCATGCTTGCGCTTGGACACACTCTTGCCCATACATACACACGCCATCAAGCCGCGGGGCGAAGGCAGCTCTGCTCACTCAAGGGGAAAGTGAACAGCTGTGCCTGTGACAGCTGGAGCAGTCATGACATCCCTTCACCAAATATCAGGGATGGCTTAGGACGCAGTGGCGAATCAGCCGAGAGGGGTCCATTTACAACCTGGACGAGACGCAGAGGCTTTAGCCTGCGACCAGGCTGAAGCGACAGAGCTCAGTTTTTCCTCCTCGCATTTGCGGTGATAATGTGAGAAGTAATGAGTTTCTCCTTGGTCTACAGCCCATATAATAGTCCCCCATTTGCTTCAAAACAAGCCCAATGGAGCAAATTAGATAATGTTGTGCCTGTGAAAAATGAGCTGAATACTAATGTTTATTTTCAGAGGTCCAGTTTCTATGATTCCTCATCAGATTCTCACCAGAATCTTGTTCCATAGCTTACAATTTCTAATCTTACCTGGAACGTTTTCTTCTTCGGAGAAAAACATCTGCTCGATGGCTCGAATAAAAAATTTAAGCTGTACATTGAGAATTCAGACTGCTTCACTAACTAACATCAGTGGCATGTCAATCATGTCTTCCTACCCTGGAGATACATTACCAATGCAAAATGTTATTGCACATAAACACTTTTTCTAATCATCCCGAGTTTGGGTTTTGTTTGAAATATTAAAAATGATGGATGTCTAAAATGTGTTAGAACTGGTCGTAATTGTGAAGGCAGCATTAAAAAAAGAAATCAGTGTACTATGCAAATGAGCATAATCACCTTCAGCCCCTTTAGCACCAGACCGATTTTAATTACACCTTAATTTCATGTATAAATACCCCCAATTCAGACGAGCTGCTGCAGTAAGCCCCAGCAGAATAGACTGAGTGGGAGGACTGTATAGGTACAGATAATTACAACGTGCTGTTATGGACTCCTGATTATATGAGGTGGTGGCCAACATACTGTCTCCAAATACCAGTGAATGAACCTCACTGGGGTGATAGATTAAAGTATATCACAGCTATGACAGTGGTTTCCTGTAAATTGAGCAGTACTTCACACATGGCCAAGACAGTTTCATTTTATCTTCAGCTTGACCAGTGATGAACTAAAACAGCAATCTTGCCACTTCATATAGCAAAAGTATATGACTCAAGGAAATATGAAATCAGGGTCTCACATGTAGGGTACCAACTCGTTATGTGGTTTAGTCAGGAGCCTGGTGGAGCTGGATTTTCCCCTATCTGATGTTCTGAAAACTGTTCAGTAAGTGGAATTTTAAGACTGGTTTATGTGTAAAACAGACCTTTAAAAAGGTTGCCATCTGAAGTTGTCTTTTTCCTGAATGAGGTTATTTAAAAACCAAAGTCTTATGGTTGTGTTTGTGGGCATGTTTGTGTTTCCAATCCAGTGCGAAATGTCGACGGAAAGTCTCTAGCTTGTAATTAACTTGATAACATTAACTGACTTTACGGATGCAACCACATGTTTGCTTTTTCCTTTTGATGTGATATGGAAATTACCAAAATAACTAAAAAGATATGTGTATGGCAAGGTTAATGTTATATACTTCAGAAAGTTAATGTACCTTCAGTATTACCTGGAAAATTAGCCTGGACTGAAAAAAAAGCAAAGCCGCAGTCCATCTTGAGGAACCATTAAAGTTGAACTATAAATAGAGGCTTTTTTCTCCTGCAGGGACTGAAGATTGAGCATTGTTGAAAACACCAGAGGAGCATATGCTGAGGCACAGCTTGTTGCGGCCTCAGATGTTCCTTAACAGTTGATTTCCTCAAGTTGCATTTCCTTTTTCACCACGTTATTGTGCTAATTATTTTTCAGCACGTTCCACATGGGTGGTTCACGGCGCAGGCCGCACAAACTCCGTTTTTTTTTCTTTCCCCAGAAGCACCTAACACAAGGGCTGCTGAATATCAGCCCAGCTGTGTGACACATTGGTTCCTCAACACTATTGACTGTTTTGAAATGCTTATGAGAGCTGATGGAGCATTTTCTTGCTCTTCGCTTTTCCAGCCAAATAAGATTTGTGCAGACCAAATTTCCTGCCGAGTGGCTCTCACAGTGTTGATATTCAGGTAAATTCATATATAGTAAAAAAAATCATTGTTTATATTGCCGGTTTAGGGTGATTTGTATTCCTCTGTATGGACTCCATCTCCTACCATGCTGGAAAATATGAACCAAGTACTTCTTTTATTCACAAAGTGCACAGTGATGCCACTGGTAATTGCCGTAGACAACAGCACACACTGACATGGAGGCAGAACAGCACTGCAGCAGAAAATAAGTGTGTCATTGTATTGCTTGTCACGCAGAATTTTCCGGCTATACATCTTTCACATTTCCCTTAAACATGCTGCCTGGAACCTTTGCTGTCTGCCTTGATGTGAAATGGGTCTGTACTCTGCGTGCACACCTGTGTACCAATGTTACAGTTTGAATCCGAGCTGTTATTCTGTTATTCTGCTCCGAGTAACTACTGCGGTTTGACCTGACTGTAAAATCTCCTGACTTCAGCGTACCAGATATGATCTTGACTGAAATGCCAGCATGGAAATTCAGACTAAATCTGTCACTCTCTGTGATGTTTCTGATCATTTCTTTTTGGCGCTTACAAGCAAGCTGATAAAAAAAAATCAGCCCTGTGGGTGTTTTTTTCCCTGTAAAAAGAAGATGAAAAAATAAAAATTGGTGAGCCAATGCATATTTCACGTTCTTCTAAAAGAAAGGAAAGCGCTGGGTGTTCTATAATTTCAGACTTGCCTACTGAGGTCAGGGGTTCCATGCTTGAATGCCCACATTTGCATCTTTGACTCGCTCTGGCCCAGTGAGGAAGAATGAGCTGTTGCATCTCCTCTGATGTGCAAAAGTGAGAATGTACAACAGTATTCACTGAACTACATGCGCTCCACTGATCTCAGCGTGAAACTATTTCACCACAGCAGGGTTTGCCTTCTCTCACAAAAACTATACAAATGCAAAACCACATGAAAATGGGGCCAAGCTTTTATGGCAGCACATGAATAACTGCATCGAGATACAATAAGCAAAATAGTCGAGCAAAAATTTGCTGCCTAATTCTATTTAGATTTATTTTCAGTAAACAGTACATGGTTGTCATTCCGTGCCTATTCTTGCAGTTTATTTAAATTCCTTTGTGTGGAAAGTTATCTGCACTGGTCTCCTTATCGCCTCTGTTTTCCATTCCCCAATTATGATTCAGGATCATAACAACAACAGTAACCAAAGGCATTTGCAGTGGCTGGGCTATATGACCCTTGTTTGTCATTCCCAAGCTACTACGCTCTGGATCCATGCAGGCAAGGTGAAATCTGCATCCATTCCTCATATTTACATATAAACTAATGATTCCCCTGTGGGCTGACTAATGCCTTCCAAATATTCTAGGTGGTGCAACTGGGGTGATGTATCGTACGTGTGGGCAACTGATGCTGGTGACTAACCTAGTATGATACATGGTTTCACAGCCTAATTGCAGCTCCCAGCTGAATAGGCCATAAGCCAACAGAGACCTACTGACCTTGGTGAAAGTAAAAAAGGGCCCCATGCCTCTATATGACCCATTTTGTCAGTGAAAAATCTGTGCTGGACATTGAACAACTCTGAAAGGCTATTGTGAATGGCCACATTTGCCAACAGTTACAACACAGGCAGGGATGTCAGGAAAGCTGCTTGTAAAGTACACTGAGAAAGAAGTCAACATCTGCCACATACCCTGGGGAGAGTACAGTGAAGTTATACAGTAAGCTGTGCTTTGCCTATATGGCATATTTCCGAGGATAGCAAATTTGAACAGCATGAAATAGCCTTTTATTTCTGTGGCATAGGCCTCTGCACCAACTGTTCACATCCAGGATGCAACATTAAACAAACCACACGTCTGTCTGCATAACTTAACCAATATTGCTACATACTGTTGTGTCCGACTATATTAGACACACCTGGAGGAAATCTGCTCCGGTGGTGGTATGCCATACAAAGATATTGATGAAAAAATAACACGCCATCTTTCAAAGAGGCAGATGCTGCCCTCTTTGTTCTCTGTCTTCCTACCCCGTCGAAGCTAACAGCTGTTCTTTTGCTGTGCACTCCAACAGGCAAGTAAAGGCAGGAAACAGATAATTGAAAATGTCGATCTCATTAATTATCGCGGTGAGGGCTGAAGAGGCAGCTTTCATTGGGAAATAAATGGCTCATTCTGATAGTTTCAGACCTGAGTGCTTACAAAGCAAAATCATATTCTATGGCAAAACCTTTTACCAATACTTAGTGATTTCAAAAGCTTAAAGCTGCATTCAATATATTTATATTGAAAATAGGTCATGTGTAAAGGGGTTACTGGTAGTGACATATCAGAAGAGAATAATAGTGGCAGCTCTATGAAGTGTCATAGCACGTTTCGGCTAACCTGGAAAAACTTAGACTTACACTTGCACTTTCATCCAACTGTCTAGGAGTAGGTGTAAAAGCTACATGATGGCATGTTTCCTGCAACCATCTGCACCACAAGACCTTTCTTGTCTAGCTGTTGTGACATGAAGATCCCTTCGTGTGCGGTTGAACACAACCCCGGACAACCCTCAAACTAATCACCACATCAACTGATTTGGAGTTAATGCAGCCTCAGAGCTAAAGGAGAATGAATATTTAGATTTAAATTCAGGTGGCCTCAAACGGACCACCAATTGAAGGGAAATGTAGCTGTAGGATCGGGGAATAGGCAACTGTTTGCAAACAAGAAGAACATAACTAGAGGGGGGACTTGGAGTGCGCCTAACTCTGCCGAGGTCATGTTCTCTCTTGCAATGTTAACTAAAGTAAGAAATAATTTGTGTATCTGGCTTGCGATTTGGTTCTGCTTCAAAAGCTTAGGTTTATTTTTCCTTGGCCAATACTACACCCCTGCACCAAGCTTCATGCAAATAAGGACAGTAGTTTCCATATTCCCATCTGAAAAGCAAACAAAAAACCAAACTAACTGAACCGAAAAGAGAGAAAAAAACTCCTTAGGAGGTAATAATAATACAGTATTGCAGGTTTAAGAAAAATTTGTTGTCACAACACAATAAAATGCATTGTACAGGCTGCTGCTATCATACAGACAAACACCAAAACTTCCACACAAACCAAAGGAAATCGTCCAATCTCCACAGAACGCAAAGAAGCTATTGACATTGGTGCTGCAAGGAAAGAGTGCTGTCCATTGAGCCACAATGCCATTCTCACTCTACATTATAATGCACTACATTGATAACTTCCCACAGTGGCATAAAAGAACACAAATTAACATAAGCCATGAGCCACATAAGTGAAAAAAGTATTTCAGCTCAAACTTGCAACGTTGCAGACAGAATATATTTTATCTTTGCATTGCAAGTGCCTTCTGTCAAAACTTTAAAAAAGTTTTTTTCAGCAACTCAAATGTACAGTATGAAGCCACTCCACAAGAGAAGATTTTATAGAAATTTTGTGATTAAGTGCAGCAGATTATATACTCTTGCATGGTAGATTTAAACCACTCTTGCTGGTCCATTTAGAGAGGTGCCAGCCAGTGTTGTACCTGTAACACATACTACAATTCCTAATTGATTTTACAAGGCAGCTTAGGCTCTAATTGCTGATTTGCCTGGGGAGATTCTTGATCCAAATGGCTTAGCAACTTCTTTTGTGGTGTGCTGTTTGGAGATTTTCATTCATGGGAGAGAAGATAGGACAGGGATTGAATGAATGCATCAAGAAACAAGTTGTGTGCTGCATTTAAAGTAAATGCAGATATGAGCACACTGACGAGCAAACAGGTGCATTCCATGTACCTTGCGTTCAGTCCACATCCAACTTGAAAGTTATCTTTTTTGGGAATAGCACGGAAAATATTGTTCACATTTGGAGTATGATGATGATGATAACATTTTTGACATTACATTTTTTTATTCAGATCAGGAGAGCGAGAAATCATTGCAGTATGGTAAATAAATGCAAAATTGCTTCCAAAGTGTTTCACGATAAAAACGTTTCTTCTTTTATTTGGTTCAAGTGAGGATGAAACTAATTGGATGTGTTTTAGAGTAAAATACAGCATTTTGACAAGTTTGATACCAAATCCAGGGCGGATGAATAACTGGATAACAGTATCAAAAAGATCTAAGTGATAGAACACAGCACATTGGATTCCATTGTAATTGATTTAGTTTCACTTACTTAAAAAGTAGTTCTGTGCAAAAGGAAACAAACTATCCCCTGGATGCTCAAATCTTGCAATCTCAATTGCTTTTGATTTTGAAAAAAGCTCCTCCTTTTCAAAGCACATCAATGAATTGCCTTGATGGTCATCAGCACAGAGATAAATGCGTCAATCAGCATTTATAAGTGCAGCAAGAAATCTCATGCAAATACACATTATTTAATGACCATTAGGCTAATGTAGGTCATTTGCATTGGCCTAACGCTGTGTTGAAGAAATCACATTACTGCAGTGGACAAGGACAGTTTAGTCATCTGGCTGCAAACACTGCTCCTGCTCCATAGACAATGACTACAATAGTGACTTTGTGAAGCGATGCATTTGCCATTTTCCCTGTTATGCTCCAAAGGGCTGAGCATAAAGGTCCAGGATTGTCAGCATTGCTGGAATGTAAAACTTATTTCAGACTCAGATTTAAAAAATGTAATGGTGCAAAAGTCAATGTCTTATTCCCTCTGTACAGCAGCTGCAACCTTTCCAGTTATGTGGCTTTGCAGTAATTCACTTTAAGTTGTTTATGAGCAGGATGTAAAAGAACATTTTGGAGTTTTGTCCAATATGGCACACAATATGTATTTAAAATTGCACCTAATCAATATTTTAAGGTAAAAACAGACCAAATTACTACATGTAATAAAAAAGCATGACCCTTGGTTCTAGGGAGCATTTATTTGTTTTTCAGCTTTCCTGAAACTTTACTGTGCTGGTTCACTCTCACAGCTCTGATATTCAGCAGAGGCAGGCTGCTGTTTCCAACAAAGAAATCTCTGATTAACTGACTGTACGCGACCTGCCCAACACCAAACAGCATACAGACAGAGTGTAACTACATGGTGAACATAGGGGATATGGCCCAATTTGTACCCTGCTTGCTAACAAATTTTCTGTAATAACTTAATTTGGTGATAAGTTTGTTTGCTTTCCCTGAGTGGCAATAAATAATGCATTAATTAAAAAAATCAGCTTTCTTTGTTTTCCTCTATTAACATGAGTCAACTGCAATGGTGGCCTGGTGTTTTACTCTTGGTTGCACATAAAAATAGTTTTGCCTTGTTAGTTCTGATTTGTTGCTCAACACCATTTTTACTTTATAAGCTATTGTCTCTCTTGCAGCCATTTTATGCCCAACCCCAGCTCAGGCAAAGAATAAACACAGACATTAAGGTCATTTCCCGGCAAATTAAATTTTCACTGTCGTCATCTTTTTTATTGTTGGTTGTAGCCCATGCA
>CAFUXE010000011.1:1715114-1734101 GCA_903364295.1 Serranus cabrilla | reverse complement strand
AGGGGGGTGACATTAGTGTTTGAATAAATGGAGCGCCAAGGCCTGTCATCGCAGGGGTAATTTAGGTAGGCAGCACATCACCACTGTTCATCATGTTTGATATTCCCAGACTATGTTTACATGCAGCAGGATAATATCACTTTCTTTGCAAGCTTGATCGCTTGTCACAAATACAAATGGAAATGTCAAACCTCTGCAGTCTCATTCTCCTTTTCATAGTGATACAGATACAGTAGCCTTTGAGCACATCAAATCTGACTATTCTGTTAATTACAATAGCAAAGACATGTTTCCACTGGCTTTTGAATAAAATCATTGTGAACGCACAATAGCATTTCAAATTAAGCAAAGTGGAGATACTGTGTTTTGCCATTTACAGTGTAGTGGAACACTGTGGGTGTCACATAATATGACTCTTTCAGCCTTGCTGGCTAATCTTGCCTTGCTGTGGTTGTGCTGTGCAACAGATGGTGTTTTAAGAAGGTCATCATGTCTATTTTCCCAGTTGTTACACGTGCTAGCTTCATTATTTGGGGATATTTAAGGCACAATCTAGAACCTGTCAAGGTGTTGTCAAACTGCAGCTGAATAGACACAGCACTTGTTAAATCTATTAGACTCTGTGGAGTTCTCTGTGGAGTGTTTGAGATTGAAATGTCCTGATGTACACCAAGCAGCAAATTATTTTAATAAACTATCCAATTAGTCATGTTAAGTATACTCTTACAGCGCTGTAGAGTGACTAGCAGTAATGGCTGCCATCCTAACATTTTTCATACTATAATGTGAATACAGTCTTGGGCACCATTATGTGTGACTGTCTGTCTATTTTAGGGAAGGAACATTATTGTCTGGAGCTATTCTCAGATTCTAACTGGCTCAAGAATTTTCTGTTGGAATGTATTTTCTGCATCCCCACATACTCACAATATTCAGCATAAAGGAAACAGATTGAATTCCTTCTGTTTGTATCTCCAACCAACTGGCCCTGTGAGGTTCAGATAGCACCAGACCGGCTACATTCATGGCCAATTATTAGCCATAAATCTACGAAGGGCGGTAGGACCTCTGACAGGTGGCTCTCTTATTGCCTGCTGATTGCTAGAGTGTAACTATTAATCATTTTCTGTGTTCCCTGCCGGTCAAGAAGAGGGCCGGATCAGACACAATGGGGTTACCGATTTCCTCTTTCCAAAGTCTTTGTTGTATCCTGCTCTCTTTTATTTGCTCCCTCCCAAATGATGCTCGCATTATATTGCTCTGATGAAGACATCATTGAAGCTGCCCATCATTCAAGATTATTTCAAATGTGAAAATTAGTTTTTAAGCTCAAGTATATCAGATTTAAAAAATTTCTGCTTTCACAGATAACAAGCTGACATGTACTGTAGACCAATATTAAGGTTGTGGTAATTACAATAATGGTTGATATTTTGAAATGTAAAGGATTTGTCAATGCTAGCAAATGATTGTATGCTTGCACTGCATTCATTGAATCCAGGCACAGCAGCCATAAGCCTGTGTCTGGTACAGCTCCGTGATTATACGCCAGGGAAATGACAGCATACTGTACATCAAACTGTAGCCATTTAGTCTCAGTAACTCCATGATATAGCTTGCATATAAACTAGGAATAAATTCCCCTTCAGCATTTTGACAGCAGCTATTCAGATACTTAGCCCTCATACTCTGCAGTCATATTCCTCTGCCAGAATCAATTGCACTGGCAACCATTGCCAAGCCTGAATTTTATCTCCCAGCTGAAAAAAAGGGGGAAGGGAAGAGAGCATGGAGATATGCTGTTTATCGGTCACACGACTAATTCTCTCTCCCATCTCTCTCGATTCCCCTTTGGAAAGTGAACTTGTATTAATCTACAAGACCTTGAGCGCCTTATGCACACAATCAGCAGTGACGTGCCCCCTTTTTTCTCTTTTTTTGGTCAATCTCTGACCTTTTGAGTGCCGCCCACATTTTAATTAGTGCTAAACTAAAAAGCTGCTCAGTGCCCCCCCTAACTCCCATTTCCCCTTTGTTCTCACAACTCCTTTTTTGTGCCCCAATGAAATCCCTGTTAGATATACCACATTCAAGCAGTGATTGAATATCAGTGGTGAAGAAGGGGTTTTTGTAACGGCTTGGAAAATTACAAGGGCTTAAGTGTCAGACACATATGCCTGCCAAATGTAATCAGTGAGTAATAAATGTTTGCCCTTTACACTATAAAAAGGCAGGCAGTACTGAATGTGCGCTCAAGCTCAGGGCAGCAGATCACTGCGCTGTTGAGGCTGTGATTAGAATTATTTCCCTACAACAAAACCTACTGCTATGTTCACCCATGCCTCTTGAACTCTTTCCCACAAATGACATCAACTTCTTATCATTACTGCTCATATGACCGTGAATAAACTCTGATCTAATGTGTTGTTTTTTTCTTCCTGCAGCTCTTGAACTGTTGGGAAGGTTGCTTGAGCGCTGAAAGGTAAGCCCTTTACAATCAAATCTGAAGCAAAAATCACTGTATAGTCAACAACAAAGTTGGGTCGTGGCATTTTAAGCTGGGTTTCCATTTCTGCTCAGTCTCAGGGCTGTGTGTGTTAATGCTGGTTGCAGCAGAATGGATCCTCAGAGGGTAGGGAGTGAAGGCCTCTTGCTCTTTTCTCCCCACTGTTTAATTAGCATGGTCTCAGAGACTGGGGTGCCGCTTTAGCAATCACGAATCCTGCCCAGCCAATAAGAACTTGTGTTCAACCACGTCTGACAGAGATAAATGGCATGCCGCAACATCTCAGCCTCACCCATCATCTCTGTTACCCATGCAATAGTGCATTGTGGGAAGACTAGAGGAGTGCCACAAATCTAAGTGGGCATGTGGGTCATTCGATACCGACATAAATCCGTGTGAGTGTTTTCAGTGTGTCTGTGTGTATGGCTTGTTTGTGAAATGAAGCAGATCTGCTTGTGTTAACATTGTATGCACGGTTGTGTGTTTGCTGAGCATACATGCAACATCTTGACAAAATTAAATAGCCGAAAGTGGAAAAGTTTGACATGAAAATACACCCCTATTATCAGTCATCTCAAAGTGGGTCTGCGATAGAGAGGAGTGCCCCATATTTCCGAATTGACATGCTATTCATCTGCTCTGTTTCACCCAAATTAGATTCTAGTCAATAGTTTGGGAAATTTATGATGGGATTGTGTAACAAATGTAAGCCAGGTTAAATTAAAAGAGACTGTTGTTTGGGGGAAAGGTCTGAAACCTTGTCACTGAAACAAGAAAACTGTTATTTAACTGGTTATTGAACTAGTTAAAAATACATGTGTTTTTTTGCACTTTAAATTGATTTCACAAGGTCATTTTCCAGTCAGCTCTTGTCATTTCCAGTGAGCTTAGCATATGCCCTCTTCTCATACAACATAATGAGGCTACTAACTGTACAACATGTGTAAAAAGAACAGAAGTAAGTTTAAGATTACAGCACAGATTAAACTGCAGAGGAGAAATAAAAAACTCTTCGAAGCTTAAATCACATAATAGTGTTGCAACAACAATCACCAACCACACTCCACAAAACTACAAACTATTTTTAGGCATTCAGTGCTGTTATTAGCCACTTGTTAAAAGTTCAAAGCAACATACTCTGCAAGCATACTGAACTCATCAGGTTGAGCCTGATCCAAGTCTCCTGTCCAACAGGGGAGTGTAAGCCTGAGAAGTGCTTCAGTTTACATAGTGCAGTTTTAAATAATTGTTTCCGGTCTAATAGATAATTGTATTCAATCATTTTCCATTAGCTTATACATTTAGAGCCTGTTCCAGAGAGAGAGTAAGTTCATTTCCATATTTGTTTGTAAAATGTTGGAATGTGTCTGTCAGAAAGTAATAGATTACCTATTCCTGTGTATTCATTTCTATAATAGAAGCCTGTTTAAGATGGGACATGAACTGTGCTCTATAGAACACATTCAGTAAGCACTTTTCAGGACAATTTACAAAAGCAGTGTAACTGAACTGAGGTAACTTACTACAAGTAGGGTGTCCTTATTAATATATAATTTCCCAACATCCTGACACTTTCTTATGACTAACACACACTTCACTTATGGGTTGGTTTCAGCGGTAATTGCTGCAGCGTTTTCCCTGGTCTCCTGTTTCAGTGGATCATAGTAAGGGAACAGTTTGTAGCAGTGAGGGCATAATTAGTGATAGGCCTTGGACATGTCATACTCTGTTAGTCAGCCTCGCTTTAATTCCTTTGTCTCCTCTCTGCTTCTAGCATTCATTCAGGCTGTGTGTATGGAAGTGTGTATCTTTGCTCGGGCGTTACGGTGTGTGTGCAAACTTAATGTATCTAGTAAAATTTTCTTTGACCCTCTATAATACTATTATGGTAATAAAACATGAAATCAGGGTGTACGTTTGTACTTACATGCTCATGTTTGGCTTTTCTGTCCGTCTGTACTCGGATACCTGTGTGAGTGCCCTTTGATTTCCTTCAGAATAAAAAGAAAAACAAATCATTCTATTTTGTCTTTGTCTCTCAAGCTAGAAAGGCTTTAATATTCAGCTGGCTCGCAAGGCTCATTTTGCTATAATTAGAGAAAACCTTTTTGGGCTTTCTGTATACCTTTTTAAGCAGTTCCCTGTAGCAACAAATTTTGTAAAAAAAAAAAAAGCTTTTGTATGATGCCAAAAGGTAGACTGGTGATTACTGTCAAAGGACGCTTTTTGGCTTGATGAGTGTGTGTCTATGTGTGTGTGTGTGTGTGGAGTTTGCAGAGGGGTTTCTCAACCTAGGCTGTTGATGTGAGGGCGGATGAAAGCTGCTTTGAGGATACAGTATACAGCTAGGAGGAAAAGCTCTTCCTCCGCCACCTTCCTTTGCTTTTCTCCAATTTTCCCTCTCTCCTTCATCTCCCTCCTTTCTACCCTCTCTCATTCTGCTGCCACTCTACCCTTGCTATCTCCTCTTGACTGCCTCTCCCCTCCCTCTGTTGTTTCCCTATCCAATTTTCCCTATACATACAGCCCGCGCTTTCTCTGTAGCCTATTTCCCCTGCCATAGCTGTCTTCATGCCTGTGCTCATCTGCAACTGCTCTTTCTCTCTGTCATCCCCCTTTTCGGTTTTTCCAATCACTCTTGACCCATTCTCTTTTCCCCAATGTGAGACTGGCAGCAGTGAAGGACACTGTCCACAGCATGATTAGTCCAAGAGACGTTCCCAGAAATCAACAAGTAAACAGCAATAAATTAAAATGTAATGTCCAGAATATTTCCACAAAAATCTGTAGCACTCTTCTCACTCAACTGTTTCTGCAGTACATGCAACTCTTTTCAAGATGTAAATTTATAATGTGGAGCACAGGGTTCAGGTGTGTGCCCAGAGCCATTTTAGGGAATACTCCTTCAGCCATAGCACATGGCACCTCTGCAGATAGCAACCCTTGTTCTTCTGTTCTTTTATCACGCTATATTAGCTTTACCAAGAAAAGAAAAAAGATCTCAGCAGCCTGTTTGGAAATGAACCTTAAACTTGAAGCAAAATCAGAAAACAGGCAGATATGTAGAGCTCTGCTGGATCAGATTATTCCTCAGATAACCTCCTGAGTCAAACCGACAGTATGTACCTATACCAAAACTATTAGAAAATGCAACTGAACAAACAGAGTATACATTGCTTTTAATGTATACTGTTACAATCCTTGCATGGTAGAAGGTATTTAAATTATATTATCATATATCAGAGTTTATAGCACGTGCATTGTGCATATTTATTAGATTATTTGTTATTGTTCAGTATAGACATAAATGGCATGTAATAAAGATTGCATCAAGGTTGTGCTGTTATTACCCTACCCTTTACCCTTTCAATTACCCCACACTGGAAAACAGACTTCGACTCTAGCTTATTTAGACTTAAGATACACATCAAAGTCCACTGGTTGCACAAAGCTGTTTTGTTCTAGACTATCTTAAGCAGCACTAATTTTCCATGTATTCAGGGTAATTTAGGACTGCTTTCAAACCAACAAATATGGCTGACTGAGATAAAGCTTCACGCTGCCTAGCTCTGTTCACAGGAGCACAAAAATATGTTTCTGGTAGAAGAATTTAACAGTTACAAGGACATGTTAGACTCAATATTTCGGAAAGAAATGGCAGAAAAATATTACTTATTATGGGGTTATTCTGCTCTCTGAAACCCTTTTCACTGCTTTTTGACAAATTTGTGAACAAATGGAGAATTACTGTTTATGTTTTCTTTTCTGTTAGTAGTCAACAGGTGTTATTGATTCTTAACATTGAATTATAGCACAAAGTACTCTGTGTGTGGGTGGGTTGGTTAAAGGTGCAGTGTGTTTTTTTGTGCGACTGTGTAACTCATATTAGAATAGTCTCAGAGCACAATGAGGACTGACTTAACATACCTTTGTGCAATCAGCACCTTGCCGTTCCTCCATGGGCCATCAATAAATCAGTCAATACTCATCCAATAATAGAACGAGAGATTCTATACATCTTAAATTCACCGTACCTTCTCTTTCATTCACATTAAGGCTTGCGTCTCTCTCATGTTCCCATACTGTCTCAAGCCTCTAGCATTATTTGCCTGATTGTAATTCACCATCTACTATTTGAAGAGCCTAGGCAGCTTGTTTGCCATTGATTTTATTTACAAGGCTTCTATATTTTACTCTGTGCAAATCAGAGCAATTGTTTCCAAGTGCATGCATGAATCAATGCTTCCCTGGAGCCTGTGCTGGCGACTGCATGCAGCTCAATACCTCCAATTTATGTTTTAATTACGATGATCTACTAAGTGTTGGGAGCTCGGCCCTGCTCTCACAATCAGCATCAACAAGCCCAACAGCGTGCATTGTATTGTACATTGGATTTTTACTGTCATACATATGCAGACTCTGGTTTTGAATGCATTCACCAAATTGCATCTCAACTCTGCTGATTTGTAGAGATGATGATGGAGAGTGCAGTTGCAAGAATGTTGCCCCTTTTGCTGACATTGTTAAAGCTGACTGAATACTGAAATGACATGTATACAATGGGAAATTGGTTTAAAAAAGATCTTGAAAGCATTGCAGTTATTTTCGTATTTACAACAATGTGTTGACTTTTGGGAAGCCACATGAAATAGCAGGTAGCGGTTTATTTTATGATTTGCTATCAATTGTGCAGACACAGAGTATAAAAACAACAACTGCTCAGCCCTGACAGCCTTGTTTGGCAATGTGGCTCCAGACTGGATTTTATACCCCTCAATGTTTGTTCTGTACTGTTTTTGTTTGGCAGAACAGTATATCATTTGATCACTTGCCATTAGAAGTGATTGCTCAACTCAGTATGCCATATAAGTGGCTTCTGGCAAGCCTGAAAGCCATACATTTTATTGACTCCTGTAATTAGGGCAGATCAATAAAAGGCAGTTTCTCTCACTGCTTCCCAGGACTGTATTGGCCCGTGCAGTTTTCTAGGACTTTGTTGCATTGCAATAACAATATTATGATATCAAACACCATGAAATGCTGAAGAAAATGTTTATGGTGTATTTCACAAACATATAGCAGCCCAAACGGCTTTTTATAAAATCAATTCAAAATCGTGAAGAAACACTATGAGGTTTTATGGAGAAAGAGACCACCAGGGCTCCACTCTGCTTTAAGACATATTCTTTCTTTATAATTTGTTGCTGTTGTTTTGTGTTACACCATTTGCAGATGCTCTACCAGTAATACCTAATATAATACAGTGGAAAAACAGCCCCATAGTGTGTTGCTGTCAAGCCTCTTAAGTTGATAGCTGTGTCTTTGCACACTACGGGAAGAATCCCTTTCTGTCAAACAACAGCTGGTGAAGACAACATGATGCGGAGGCCACGGACGAGTGAGCCATCAAACCTCCGACTCTGACAGTACTTTGGCAAGCCACGTTTCATAAGAGTCTGTCTCACTCTTGCTCTGCTTTTATGGTGCATGAATCAATGATAATTGTGCTGTGTTCTCAGTTGAATGGGAGAAGTATCCCCCGTGCAGCAACAGTCAAAAAAGGGGAGTTTGAGAGGGATGGATCAAGGAATTCCCAGAAATTAGCATGAATGAAATGAATCACAGTTCCCCTGGGATTATGATTCATTAGCTGGAAAACGTTCCGTTCAGAAGGCATCGGCAGCACCGTGCCAATACAGCTAATATAATATAAATTATGGGTGGCTATGAAAAGCAAGGTTACGCTATGCGTGATGCATGCCTGTTGACATAGGTTCAAAAAGAGTTGTGAAAAGCAATGAATCTAAAGCTGCTGTATGGCTGTAGCTGACCCAATGGGGTGCAGAAGGTGAATGAAAATGAAAGCTGTGTAGCATGTTCCATGTGAAGTGTAGATGTGATCAAACATGCTACTCAAAAGCTTTCAAGCATACGGTGTTATCAAATCAAAGCCCAACAACCTTATCCCAAGCTCCATCAGGGCCTAATTCCATTCCAAACCAAGCTCCCATTCTCCTTTCCCTTATCCCCTCTGAAAAGCCCAGTGATTAGAAGTAGACTTAAAGTCGACTATAGCACCCCCACACACACATCGCAACCTACCCAATTCCTGATGGGACCTTTCTTGAATCCCCAAAGCCTCGGCTAGTTTATCAGCATCAGGGGATCAGGCAATCTCCCCCCTCCCACACTTCAAACGGGGAGCCCAATGTGTTCCGCGGCCTTCGGTGTAATCTCTTTGGCTGTTGACAGATCTAGCGAAGGGTCAGCTGTGATAACAGGATCACTCAGGTGGAGACAGGGAGGGGACCACGAAAGAAAGGGACACAAGCTAAAAAGAGAGAAATGTGGGCAAGTGCAAGGTGAGTTGTTGCTGGTGAAGTGGTGCTGCCAGTTCAGATGAGGAAGAATATTTTTGTGAAGCCCATGCAAAAGCCAAAGGACAAACATGGAGTTGCATGCCCACACATGATGAAGCCTGCTTTTTAAAGCGCACACAACCACTTATTGGATGACAGGAACCAGGGTTGCAATGTATGAGAGCTCTGAGAGGAAAAAAAATCAGGTGATGCAGTCTAATCTGAATATTTAAAAAAACGTTTTTGCCCAGATAACCTTTCTACCTTCCTTTGTTCTAGTTTAGGTAATTTTTAAAAAAATGATTATTTAAGTGAAAAGGTGTTTGTTGTTCTAATACTTATTTCAGCCACAAGGGGGTAAAGAACATATATAAGGTACATACAATGTGCTGTACATGTGTACAATACAATATATGCATCTTGTGTTTAGAGTGCATGGATTAATTAAAACTCAACTGGAGAACAACATGAATGCTTTTGAGCTGGGATAGTGGTGCACTCCATCCTCTCATGGTTAAACTGAGTATTACAGCAAAAAAAAAAAAAACACTTAATGAATGATCACGGCAAAACAATTTTTTCACCTGTCAAAACTTTTTTTTAAACCTATTCTCGATTAAACTTGAATTACCGCTTCACAATTGTCTACCTCCTCTAATCAGTGAAGTTTCAGTTTACATTCATGTCTGTCGAGACTCATATGTAGGCATGCCATGTGCTTAGCACCAACATATAATCAGTTCTTCCTTAAGTCCAAATGGACATTTGTGCCAAATTTGAAAGGGAATTCCCTCCCTCTGAGATATCACATTCATGAAAATGGGATGGACCGACAGATAACTTACAAACATTCCTGTGAAGGAAGTCACCAGCATGGAGGTATAGAAAAGCAACGTAGTAAAAAGATTGCAGAACTTATTTTTTCTCTATTGGTTGACCCAACTCCCAACAGACCCAATAGAAAGAAAAGTGCAAGGAAACAATTTAGACAGACATAGTCAAATAGATTACCAGAACTATTTGCATGGCTAGCAATGATTAGCCAGTCCACAACAATTTCATTTCAATGTACTGTTCATGTCATATGCAAAAAATATAATTCAAGCTTTTCTGCATTTCTTGTTCTATCATTGCAAACAGTAAGTGGTAAATGGACTGCATTTGTGCAGCACTTTCTAGACATAGTGAGGACTTTTAAGCCACATATGTTGATAATGTACCCATTCATACATACATTCATACACTGCTAAGGCTACCATGCAAGGTGTCACCTGATAATCAGGAAGTTAAACATTTACACACAGACGGGACACCCAGGAGAGATTTGGGGTTCAGTATCTTGCCCAACGACACTGCAACACATCAAACCACCAACCTTCAGATCTACCATTTAAGCCACAGCTTTTATATAATCTAAATAAATAATGACAAGTAATACTAAACAGATTACTCAATCATACAGCTCATAAACAGCAGCCTTTGGTGCCAAATGTAATATGAAAAAAGTCAGTTGTGTGTATTACAGTGGAAATAATAGCAAAATCCAATATTTGGTTACAAACTGAGCCCTATTTGACATGGCTGGATGCCTGACAGAGCAGCGAGGCACCCTGACAAGGCAACTTTGGCCTGTCTTTCCCAGTCTGCCTCTTGCTGCATCCACTAGCACTCTGACCTGGCATCTTATTAAAACTGCTATTGCCCGTAGAGAAAGAAAAATTGAAGTAGTGGACATAAATAGTGGAAAAAATGGAAAGGTGAAAGGTCATGCAAAACTGCAGAGCTACAGTGTCAATTTTACGCTTGGGCATCTAGTTGACATGGAGCAACAAACACACATAAGCCATTTCTTGCACCACACACGCAAAGTTTTACTAACACATTTTGTTTGCATATGGACACACTGACATTCATAGACTATCTCTCTTCTGTCTTTTTCTGACTCTCTCTCTCTTTCTAACACACACACGCTGAGAAGCAGCATGGTAGGCAGTGACACAAAGCTAATGCCTTGTCACACAGGCTGTCAGCAGATTAGCCAGTGGATTACACCCCAGCCATTAGATGTGCACAGAGCGAAAGGCCACAAACATGGCAAAGAGAGAGAGGAGCAGAGAAGAGGATAGAGTGAGACAGAGTGTGAGACTGGCAGTGATAGGGCATATACTGGCATTAGGGCAGAGGATAGAGGATAGGTTAAAGGAGAGGGAAGGAAAGGAAGAAAAGGTTGGTTAAGTAGTGCAAAGACAGAAGTCAACGTGACACAAAAGAGATTTTAGGTGGGAAGATTTAAGGATAAGAAAAAGGGACTGGGTCAAAAGAATTTGCTGCTAGAGTACTGGTAACAAGATAATCAGACGGACAGGACAGAAAAGGTAATAACAATGGTAAAGGGAGAGACACGGAGAAAAGCAGAAAATGCGTGAGGAAAGGTGGGAGAGTATCCAACAGCACATGAGGGAGCAGAGAAGAGGAGAAGTTGTGCAGGGAGGAAAAAATAAACAAAACCAAACGGATTGGAAGAGTGGAGGTGACGAGAGAGACATGAGAGGGGAGAGAGAAGGGGACGAGGATGCTAGAAAAACAGAATGAGAGGGGAGGAGAGGGTAGGGGAGAAGTGGAGAGGGATGGAAATGAAAGGAGCAGGAGAAGAGATTAGAGGGGAGAGATGGGATGTGAAGCACCAGAGGAGGGGATGGAGAATACTCTGCAATACATTAAAAACAACGCAGAACACAGGCGAGAGACTGATGGTAAAAGTGGAAGATGGACCTTTTTGTAGAGTTTGACAGTGAAAATGTAAAGATGGATTCAGTCAAGGACGGTAGGATATATACATTGGTCCTTACAGTTTCTGCCTTTTTCTCTCTATCATGAGTCAGTTATTATTCAGGTGTCTTTTCTTTGTTTTGTCTGATGAGATGATCTGTTCAAAAACATGGCCAAGGTCAGGGCCATGCATTGTGACGCTTAAAGCTGCAATAATCAATGTGTCTGGCCACTTGGGGGCAGCAGCACATGCTGAAAATTCATCATCTGACACATTCACGCATTACAAATTTGAAATTGTGAACATGCAAACAGTTGCCTCACAGTTGCCTATTTTGCAACGAGCAGACACAGAGAAACAATTCTCATTCGTCTTCATTTGGAGTCATGTTTTGGCCACCTCACCAGTGGAATCCAATATTGCTCTCTTTTGGTCTCCACCAACTCCTGAGTACCTTTATCTGGCATCTAGCTACTGGCTAACATTATCTATCAGTTACTGCTGGGCAGGTTTACAGTGTAAAGCTAGCTTGATGCAAGTGGAGTTTGCAGGCCATAGCACTAAATCAAAATTGAGCTTAGTGAAAGCAAGATTGGTACAGCTTGGAGGAACTGCAGAGTTTGGTGATAATTGTCTGTGGGTTACCCACTATGAGCGATTTTGTTTAACAGCAAAACATTTTTTACATTTTTTATTAAATTATTAAAATAAGAATATTGATACGTTTCAGGTTAATATATGTATTTTGAGTTTCTTTCTTTCTAATTGGACAAGATGCACTCTGCAAATATGTTCTCTGCTAGAATGTATTTGGTTATAATAACAAAACCATCTCACTTCAACCTGCTATTAGAACTGCTGAAATGCTTTTGAGCCTATAATATTCTTTAGCAGATTGATTTTGCCTGTTGTCAAACACCATTTTATAATTTTAACAGTTTGTAAAACTTTTTCTAAATGTATAAATTGTTTAACAAATGTAAGAAATACATCAAAATCTATTCAAATGCATTTATCAATGAAATTATACTAATAATAACAAGTACTGCTACTACAACTTACAGTCTCTGGACATCATGAAGTTCACAAAAAAACGAATGTACTGTAACTCCTGTCAAATACACACTCTGCTTCCCTCTAGATGTGGCTAACTGCAGATGGCACTCTTGATAGCAGCAGTGTCGAAAACTTTTCAAGCACTTGTCAGTTTAACTTTTACCACGGCACTCTGGTATCACCATCTGCTGAGTAGAATGAAAGCTACTCCATGCATTGTAAGGCAATAATGACGCTAAGGCTTTTTTTTTGTTCCTTTCCCTTTTTCAATCAGTCTCCGGTTCCAAGTGGAGAGGTGTCAGGCCTTCTAAGTTGGTGTTTCATTTTATGATAATCTACTTCACTGTCCGTACCGTCACCACCACCTACAGCCCCCACCACAAAGCCACTTTGCGGATGTAATGGCACATAATTGTCTGCTGGATTTGCCTGTTAGGAGCTTCATTTCAGCTGGTATTTGTACAAGAATGGAAGGGAAGATGTCAAGTTAACGGGGGCTAATGGGAAATTCTGATATCTATTCAGACTGGGAACTGTGCTCAGGAAAGCCACAAGAAGCATGTGACACTTTGTTCACAGAATGCATATGTTTATTGTGTAAACTGTAAGTGCAGTATGCAATGTGAGTGCTTAGCAGTGTATTCACTGATTATTCGTGTTGACTGAGGTAAGAAGGGCTATATACGTGTCTGGGTTTTGCATATACGCAAACATGCGTGTGGGCATTGTGTGTGTGCATGCATGCATGCATACATGAGCGCATATATGTGTGTGCGTTTGACAGCAAGGCTGATGTCATTCAGGACACTTTAGCTGGTTGAGTGATTTGAATGTGTGCTGTGGAATGAGCTGAGTCTCAGAAGTGCCGGAGGGAGATGGAGGGAGACTAAATGTGTGAATCCCCACAGGATATTTAGACTGTTTATTATGATAAGCCTCTGTGCGCACACATCCTCCACATAAACATGCATAAGTACACACATAAACTTGTGTGGGCACATGTAAAGAAAGAATGAAAGAAGGGGGAACAGATGAAGATGTAGAGAAAATGATAAGGAGACAAAGAAGCAGGAGGAAAAAGACCGAGGGATGATCTGAGACACGTGATGCACATTTGTACAGTGATAGGTGCGTAGTTCACAACCTATAAAGACTAATTCCACACCAGCCTATCCATAGCCATCTCATGTGGGAGCCATTCCACCTTTTAAACCCCCTCTCACTTAAAGCGGGCCCAGATGTAAGTCAAGGGGCTGCTTTGGATTAGCCAGAGAGAAAAACTAATTTCCTTTGCCATTTTACGAGCATTTAATTTGAAACAATTAAGATATTACGGTGCTGCGGATTCACTACACAGAGTGACAGCTGGGAGCAATCCCATAAACCCCTGAGCCAGTGAATGAGGCACCTTGCTTCCCTCTTTTGCTCCACTCGCCTCCTCCTCCTCCATCTCCTCTCTGTTATTTCATTGAAGCATTTAGCTTAAGGCTCTGTTGAGGTGAATGTGCTACCTTTGCCTCAGCTGAGATCTCGCCGCTACCGCCAATTACTTTAGCAGCTCATAAATGCACCAGTTGGCTGATGATAGAATGGCCTAATTTCCCAAGACTAAAGGGAGGAAGCGAGCTCAGAGGATGTTTACCTTCTGGATGGCTTTTTCCATCACACCTTTTATTGCGTTATTGGATTTATAGCGTAAGTTGCATGACTCATCTTTGGAGGAATTAATGAGAAAGATGCAAACTACAGGGGGCAGCAAATGGTAAGCTGAGCAGCAGATGTTTGCACTGTACATTGTGGCACTGTGGTCAACATAATGAAAAAGCTCTTTTCATTGACTCCACTGGTATTTGAATTGGAACACTTGGCATCATGCAGTTGTTTTGGTGGACTTTAATGACACATATATTGATGGCCCTCCATGTCCTATCTGTCCTACACTTGAAAAACTTTGTCACTCCTTGACTTGGAATTCAAGCCAGCTTTGTCAGCAGCCACCCATCAATTCACCTCCTCCTCCTGCCTTCCTCACTGGCATAGGAGGGCATCGGAGGTGTGAAATTGATGAAGGTGTGCTTGTGAAAATGTCAGTGGGGGATCACTGGCCAAAGAGAGAATGAGAGAGAGAATATATTTTGGGGTGGAGGGGGTGACAGATAGGAGTGGAAAAAGCTCCTTTTCATGAACACTGAACTGTAAAATGGAGGACCCAGTGCAAACAATGGCCGTGATCAATCGGCTATGGTGAGAGGTTTCTCGTAAATACCCGACGCCAGCCCGCACACGCTGAAAGAGCGCAAGGGAATGAGAGAAAGAAAGGGATGGCGAGAGAGGGAGCGGCAGAAAGAGACATGGACAGAGATGAGGTATGTGTCACTATTAGTTTGGGGGAAGAAAGTCAGAGAGGTAGAGAGCGTAAAGAGTGGGTGTCGAGAGGGTAAGGAGAATGGGCAAATAAATGAGCAATGGGATGAGATGATGGCAGGAGAAGGGAAAAGGCTTTTAGAGTTGGGGATATTTAAATAAATGAAAAGACAATGAAGAGAGATGGGAAAAGATCAACACACAGAAAAAGCAGAGTGTGTGATATTTGTTCAAAACACGCCCTATTCAGGCAAGATGGTGAAAATACAAAGTAAGGAAAAAATAAGATCCATAACAAAAGTATCCTAACATATTATCACATCGGCAGTCTTCATAATATGTGTTGTAGTTTACTTCATCTAATCTAATCTGTCCATTTCTATGTGTAACGGAACTTCCAAAGTAGTTTTATACGACACTACTCAGGAATTTTTTCATTCTTTATCACGCTTTTGATTTCAACCAGACTCAAAGCTTGTTTTCAATTCACAAATAAATGTAGAAAAAATGGTTAGACGGCTAGCTGCGACCACACTTGTTTTTATCATAAAATTATCTATTTCTTCATTGAGTCTATGACATAAAATTAAGAAAATACTGATCAATATTTTCCAGAGCCAATAACGGTATAAGGTATAGTAACTTAGGATTGCTTGCTTGTGATTTTAGCGCTGGCCAATAATATACAGTATACACACAGAGCATTCAAAGCACATGTTCATTATTTTGGGATGTTTTGCATTTGCAAGGAAACAGCACTCAATAAAAGCCGCACGGCTAATGCATTTATCAGTATCCATGGTGACAGATGTACCCTGCTTATGGAGGAGAGTGTACCAGTGCTTCTTACAATTTATCTGTTTATGTACACCCTCCTCTCTAATAGAGAGTGCCCTCCCCAGCTGCAAATGTGACTTGATACAGGTTGACAAACAGAAGAGAAGTGCTCGCAGGGTTTGGATCATCTTTTGTCTGTCATCCACTTCCATGGGGTCACTTCACCTTTCTTCACTCCATGTTCATTTAATAATCACAGAACCAATACCAATGCACGCTCAGTCTACACACACATTCAGATAAATTTGCACAGTTTCACCGGGCAGGTGTCCTCAGCTGAGGCCCACAGAGGGACTCTGTCAAGCAGAAGTTGACTCAATCTGTCTAAACCCCACTCCCTCGCTACCTCTATCTCTCTTTGTCTCTCTGCGCAGGCTGCTGCACACCATGGCTGCTGACGCCATCCCAGTTGATCTCTTAATGGACCTAATTGCTTTTCAGCTCATTGCACCCCATGCCAACACTAAACTAAATCAAACCGAGGTTCCATCCACAAGCCTCATCGGGAATCTGATTTCACTTGACATCATAATAAGGTGATATTGACTAATCATGACTCAGCAGTTCCAGAATAGATGAGTAAGCGTGTGCCTCTCGTCACAGCGTGCCCCGTGACAGGCGGAGCTGTACAGGTCATGTAAGAGTTCAAGTTGCCCTCTTTAGGAGTGCAGCCCATTGTGTTTTCATTGACAATATGCTTGTGACCCTCTCTGTGGCAGACTATATATTATGCATTATTGTTGTACGCTGAACTATAGATCATAAGCACTGCTATACACAGGGAATAGATGCTGCCTCATATAGCAAAATCTGCAGTCATGTCTGTGGTCTCACTACCTTGGCCTTTTCTTGCCACATCAGTGCCAAATTTGCTACTCCACTCAAAAGCTACTCAAATGTGATCAAACATGTGACTTAAGCCAGCAGCCAGCCCCTCCAATCTGAGGCAATGCCACACTAGACTAAACATGTCGCCAGAATGTAAGACTAGGTGCATTCAGCTCTGGAGGTATTGTGACATCAAGCCACAGTCAGCTACTCCAAACATAGTTAATATCTAACATAAATTGTTGGCAGCAGCACCAGTAAGAGCTAATGTATAACCACAATTCTCTCTCCAAAACCTATTTTCTCAATCAGCTTATTCTTATGAGCAGTAGGGTCCTCCTTGAACACAATGTTTCATGCCAAATTTAGAACAGCTTTGGTTTATTTTACATAAAATATTGATGTCATATATTACTGTGCACTTGTCAAAGTTAGCAACATTCACATCAAACTGTGATGACAGTTTTGGGGCTGTTTGCTCATGTTGCCTGCCCTGTCAATCAAATATGATCAAACTACAACCACATGGTCCTGATGAAGCAGATTGGCTGAGTTTTGAGTGTAAAACTTTCAATAAATAATAACTGAGGATGTTTGCCTCAAATTTTATCTTCAACTGTTGCTATAGTCATTACTATTTAATGTGACAAAGAAATGCTTAATAATTGAAACATTTTCAGAAGGCTGGAAACTGTACTGCCTGATTGTGATCCAATAACTCTTTCTTGAGTTTTATATGTTTTAGCCTTATGCATGATTAATAACAGAGTTGTGACATTTTATCATAACACAACCATCCTGGCTCCAGGTAATGCTCAATGGTGATGATTTGGAAATATAAATATGGTTAATTTATATGGTTCCAGGAAGGGTTAAAGAGTATTTTCCCCAAGGGGACGTGTTATATGGCTGTCATTGTTTCCAAGTAGTTCAATAAGTGAATTATAAAGATGTTCTCACTGAAGGCCTTGGATATGACATCAGACCAATAAATTAACCACTTCTTCCCTATCATGTACATAATTATGGCTATCAATGCTCATGAAAGCACGGCTGTATGCTTAGCCATCCATCATGTCTGACAGATTCTAAGAAGGAGAGAAGTATTAGATGTCTCGGCCAAGGACTACAGTTGGGTGTTGGTTTACATTTTTCGTGCCTTGGAGATGTGTGTAATATCACCTTGGCATTTGTCGCCCCCACCACCACCGGCACCCTTCTCTCCCTCTCTTGACTGCTTGGGCAGCGGCCATAAACAAGTCAATCTCAACACATTGGATTAGATTTATCCGCTTAAGATAGATTGTTATCCCAAAGAGCGTGAGTCTCGCTTGATGGGGAAATTAATTTTACGATGACTGGTTTACTTGATCAGGGTTGCAGGGGAGGTGGGGACTATAAATGTATCAACTCCGGGGCGTGAGGAGCTGAAAACAACAGTCCTTGTTTTTGATTCAGACAAGTTGTCTCTCTTCTCTGCAGTATTATACATGGTGTTGTCTTTGGGTCGCAGAAACTAGAGTAATGACTTGACTGACAGTCATTTGTAATTTGCCAGCAACTTGTCAAGGGTGAAAAGGCCTGCACCTCGGGCTGTAAGGAGATTGACAGTGAACAATATTGTATTTTCACGTCTGTCTGTCTAACATAAAATGTGAAATTGACAGTTTTGTATGCAGAATTATGAATATGCTGCATGATCAGAACTACATGTGACTTATCCAGCATTGAAATGCTGTTCATGGAGGAGAAAATCCTTCTAAAATAGCTGTCAGCCCTTCCAAATCTAAAGTGTTAAACTGATATGGCAGTTATTGGATTGAGTTACAATAGAACTGACCTCAGCCTATTGAGTAACAAAATCCAGTCTGAGCCCAGTACTTAACGTAAAATCACCTTTTTGCAGACTAAAAGCAAACCACTTTTCTTGTATGTTAAAGAACCACTTGATTGATTTCCCACCTGTGTTGCCTGCCTGCTTCTAAATCAGTCAGTTTAAAGCTGCTACATGGAATAAGAAGTATGACTTTAAGAAGTAGTTTTATCCTCGCTGAGATAAACACTGCACCCTGTAAAATGAAATCCTGCCAAATCTATAAATTGATTTTCTTTATACAGTAACTTGCATAGTGCACAAGGCCACCACTGAAGACTGTACTGAGAGAAAATGTATCATAAAAGTATAAGGGCTACAGCAACTTATGACACAATGTGACTCAAAGGGGTTTTCAAGGATTGAACTTTTGCTAAAAAGTAATTGACAATGT
>CAFUXE010000011.1:1695718-1715091 GCA_903364295.1 Serranus cabrilla | reverse complement strand
AAAAAAAAAAAGACTAAAGCCAAGGTAGTTGCTTGGGAAGGTAAGTGCTTTGAGCTAAATTATATTGCTAATGTTCACAATGTCAGTGGTATAGGTTGATGATTAGCTTGTATAAAGTTCAGCGCCTTAGTTTAGCCTGCTTCGGCTTTCTAGCGAATTTGCATTACAACACAAAGTACAGCTTGAGGCTGATATGGATTTCATTAGTTGTAGCTAGGTTTAGGCACCACAACTGCTTGGTTAGGTTTAGGAAAAGAACATATTTTGATCAAAATAACTATGTGATACAGTTCTGTTCTATGATGAAGTTACATTATGTGACATAGTACCTGACGTGGCTTTGAAACCGTATAAACAAATGTCTCCTATGTGGAAGTCCTGTCTGACTTTCCATTCATCCACCCTGACAACCTCCCTCCACAGACTTTGTCACTCTTTAATATATGTAACTTGTTCCCATCAAAATGATTACGGCCAGTAGAGGAAACTCCCAAGACATAAATATTTGGGTTGTGAAACGCTTGTTGTTGTCTGGAATGTCCATATACATTTCAATGAAAATGTATTTAGTAGTTGCCAACATGTTTCAGTTCCACTGTGACACTTTGCATGATAATAAACAGCACAATAATTAATATTTATGGTGATAATGGTATTTAGCTGCTAATAAATACTTACCACAACTAAATTCATTATTGACTGTTGCATCCAAATTATTCTTTGGCAGCCTGTAAGACAACCCACTTTAATTTTAATATTGTTTCATAATTTAGTATTAAAACACACTAAAAAGAAGCAAAGAAAAAAAATAGATATTTTAAATGACTTTCAAAATAAATATTCAATGCTAATTAGTTTTGTGCAATCAGAAAAGTCCCCATAGATTTTCTGTGTAGGCAGGTACACAGAGCAACACATACATCAAAAGATTTGCTTACATTATTCATCCAAAGCAAATGCATATTGAGATTGTATAACCTTTAGCATCTTTGGCTGCATTTGCATTGTATTTACATAGTGAATGTCAATCAGTGCTACACTTTGCCTAACCCCGCACACATATGGATGTAAACATGCCCGAGGCAGTACATCAAACCCTGTTGGCTCATATAATAGTAATGTGTTGTCATTGTCCTACAACAAAGAAAACATTTGCCAAGTGAGTTAAATGGTCCTCCCACTGTCAAGAGTATTAATAGGCAAACTTGCAGCATGTGGTAATGCTGCATCTCAGCTCGGCACTCAGGATTTCTCCGTCTTGGATCCTTCTTATTGAAGGACAGTTGGTTTATAGACTACCGGGTCCTGTTGGGCAACAAAGTTCAGTCATCATAGGCCAGCAAGGCGGCCTCTTGATAAATCCTACACTGGCCCCCATTTGTCAACAAGTGCTGCTGTATTACTGCTTTAGCTGGTGCCAAGAATATGAAAGCACAAGGTTAGAGGCAGAGCAGAATCGTAAATCTAATAACAAGTGTCATCCAATTATGTTTAAAGATCTTGAATACAGGCAAGGGATCTGAAAATAATAAAAATAAAATAAAATAACAAGCCCCCTACAGTCACGCATTTGAGGTGAATGTCAGCGTACCTCAGCTTAAGGACTGAAATCATTTTATTTAAGAGACCAGAGGTTTATCAGAGCTGGATATCTTCTTCACAATCAAAACAACGTTCTGACCTTCAGTCTATACTCCTGATAAATATGAATATTTTTTAAAATCACTGCTTTATTGAAAGTCAGATAATCAGACATTTGTGATCTACAGTACATAGTGCCTTTAAACACAACTAGCTATCACTCCCACAGTGTTTTCTCATTGCCAGCAGTAGAGGGGCAATAGTTCACATAACAGTAATTTCATCAAGTTTCTCTATTGTTCATTGTAACAAAACCAACACTTTCTTTTGGCCTATAAATCTACATGCGGAGGCTGTATTAAATTCTGCCCTTAGAAAATGGAGCTCGGTATAATTTGCAGGTATAAATCACCATCACAGTTACTCAATCAGATACATGACATGTCTGAGTGCAGGTAAGAAAACAGATCTGCTGACTGCAGTAGTCTGTCTCAAAGAGTACTATTGTTGGATGCTAGATGTTGGTGTCTGCAGGGCTAGGTTGTTCATCAGAAGGTTTGGGTTGCTGCCACAAAAGCAACTTTTCTCAAAACACAATTGGTCATAGTCATCTGTCTCCTCGGGCCATTGCTGTTATTTTTCTGTAGCCCTACATCAGAGGACTGTGCACTTGACTGTGTTATCAGGAGCCCTTTATGCATTGTTGTTGCACCATTATGTCTATTCGGTAACGTGAATGTGAATATATCACGTCTTGGAATCATTACATGAAATGTGTGATCATTACACATGGATTACAGAGTTTACTGCTCAACTCGGCTGCTCTGTCAGGCTGACCTTGGAGTACATAATGTGAAAGCACCTTTCCTTCATACAGAAGCAATGCCTTTGGTAGAAAAATAAACAAAATGGTAGATGACAGGCATGCACACAGATTCAAGCAGAGTCTGACATCAAAATCAATATAATATCCCTGCAGGGACCTATAGTGTGTCTGTGGCTCTTAGTGATGAGTTTATAGTGACCTTATGGTACATGATGGTATTTTTTAATGAAGTTTGCGCTGACATTACCCTAACCACAAAGCCCATATATATATACAAGGCTTCACCTATACCCTGCGTAAAGTTATTTTTTTGGAAGTAACTGAGTACATTTACTCAAAATACTATAGTTACAGGTACTTTTTGAAAAAAAAGTCTATTTTCATGTAAATTGTTAAATTATAAACAATTCAGGTTCTTGTATGCAGAAACTGCACCTCTAAATGAGCCGTCAGTACTTCAGTAGGGTTGTGATGTCACTGCTATGCCATACATGTGCTAATACGGTGCTGTTACAGTCATTGACTGGCTGCAATGATGATGCAGAGACACTGGGTGTGCAGATGAAAAAGACTAGTTAACACTCACCAGTCAGAGCAGACTGGGCTTTTCGGGAGGGGAGCTAAAAGAGACAAGCGTTAAAATGGAGCATTTCCGACACAAGGTGAACACAAATATAGTCGGCCAGGCACTGCGAGATAAACAATGCATTTTTTGAACATCAATGCATGTAAACATGTTCCAATAGTAATCCGAAATACAGTCATGAACCTAAAAAAATGCATAATATGTCCTTTAATTACAATATTAAAGTACTTTAAATTTTGCTCAGATTTTACTACAGTCCATGCAGAAATACTGCACTTCTGACTTTTTATAGTCTACAAATGCACCCTATAGTAGTATAGTATAATCTTCCTCGAAAATAGCCATGTCCAAGTGCAAATTCCTGCAGTGGACTTGGGGGGGGAAAGTTGATCCAGGAGAGTTGGGAAAGTGGGACCTCATTGAGTGACGTCACCCCTCCCACTGACACACACCTCTCTCTCTCCCGCTCTCTCCCATTCTCCCGTTTTGCTCTGCCTGGGGTTTCAGTCCGCGCTCTGGTCTCGGCAAAGACAGAGAAAGAGACAGACAGACGTACGGACTGACAGACAGAGAGTGAGAGAAGGGGAGAGAGAGAGAGTGAGAGAGAGAGAGAGAGAGGAGAGCGAGAGAGAGGGAGCGCGAGGGGCTGTGCGTCCCAGCCACACCGCACTCTTCAAACACAACCACAGTCTCGCCACGTTCAATCCAATGAAGATCTAACGAGCACAACACAGACAGACCCAAACCAGAGAATATATCACACACACGCTCCACGTGCGTGTTTTTCGTCCTCTCGCCGTGAAGATCGTTAATGCGTTGCTGACGGAAAACTCGAGGAAAGAAACGCAATAAAAGCGAACAAAAGGGAAAAAGAAGAACCTGAGGACGGATTTCTTTCCTCCACGTTATTTTATCTCTCCCAGGAATAGACTGTCATTACTGGATGTAAAAACTCTCGACTTCTCTTTGCGCTGAAAAAAAGGGAGAGACTGAGTTTCAAACTGACCGCAAAATGGTGATAAGGTAAGAGTGTTTGGCGAGCCTGTGAGTTTGGAGGTTGTGACAGCCGGACTGAAGTCGCTGCCGCAGTGATTTCAGGTGTGCGTAGAGCCTCATGAAGTTGGCTCAAACATATTAGCTGGAATCGCTTACACCTATTTGGACTAGCTTTTTTCTCCAAATGCATTTAGGATATATTTGTTGAGTGACATAACCTCTCTTTTTGTGTGTCAATAATTGTTTTATGCAGGGTTTATTATTATGAATGCACGCAATCGTTGATACAGCGCGTTTCCGAGCCACGTTAGGTTAAGTAAAACGCCACGAATAGCACAAAAATACCTCCATTAACTGGGTTATTAATTTATTTTAATTTATCGGTGAATTTCCAGGTGGAATATTTTTGCTATGGTTTGCGGTTTGTGTTCAGGCGACTCGTGTAAAAATCAGTTTCATTTAAAAAAAAAAAAATCATCATCACGCATCATAATAAATATATTGCATTGCGTGGAGAGTACACTCCAGTTGATTTTTACCCATTTATGTTCGCAAAATTAACAAAAGTGGACAGCTCATGCATGTTATTTTAAGCTCGCTGTCATGTAAATACAGTTCATTTTAGTGGACCCCTTTAGAGTTGTGGAAGCTTTTTCAGCGACTCGAATGTGAAGAATTTTTCAAAGTGCATTCCTGCAACTCTCCAGAGATCTCTCATCTTATCGGTCTTATTTTTAGAACGCATTTTATTTTCGCGGGGTTTAAAGTTGACTTTGCTAAAGAGCTCAAATGTTAAAAAAAGAGCAAAAATATCAGTGAGGCAGGCAGAGAGTCAGTCAGTCACGCAACATATTCTGTCAATCAGGTGAAAGTGAAGCTTTATTTCCAGTAGAGCTGTGTACACCACCTGTGCTCAGTGTGCCAGTTAGGCCACTAGGGGACTCATTCTCCTCATTCAGTGAGGGGAATGCAGTACAGACACTATAAGTCATGGAAAAGGGGTTTTAGGCACTATGTAGAAAATGTATTTAATCAAAAACAGTCATATTGGTGTCCAAAGCACACAAACAAACTGGACATGTATCCATACATTTATTGAAAATTAGGAATTTTTAATCTGCAATACATATTAGAGGGATTATGGGGTAAACAAAAGCCTTAAAAATGGCTATCTCTGACTATATGCTTTGAAATATTCTGCTTTTAAATGAAAAGGCAGTGATTGAATGCAGAGTAGGCCAGTGGGGTGATAGAAGGGCCAGTAAGTGTGTGTGTGTGTGTTTAAGCATGCAAATCAGTGTGTATGTGTGTTTGCCCAAGCAATTCCCAGTTTATAGCCAGTAAGCACACCCAGCACCTCCAGTCTGTCTGACATGTTTTACTGTTCCCAGCTCAAACAATTAGCACTTGCCCAATTTTGACACAGCGCAATTAACGCTGTCGCCACATGTTCGATTTCCAATTTTGCTGTTGCGACAGCAGCGCTCAAAAGAAGAGACAAAATGGATAAGGTGGTGCTCGCTTTAAGTGCTGCTATCCAAAGTCGCTGAAGGGAGCAAAGTGTCTCAGTCATGGAAAAAACATCACTGACACAGCCATCTTCTCTCATAAACCTCCTCTTCCATGTTATTTGTAAAACCTCCAAAATAACATAGATTATCGTGGTAAATCTGGATGTAAATTGTGAACAGGTAATTCCATATTATAGTGTACAGGAAATGAAGTGAGAAATGAGTCAAGCTTTCTCCAGTGTGTGTGTTTGTGTGTGTCTCTCTGTGTGTGATGACTACAAACTGCATGGCATGCAAGCCATTAAATTGAAAAATGATATAAAAGGTTTAGAAAGTGCCTAAAAGGGAGTTGGGCCATTTTGCGTGCCTGCCGATGTACTTTTTTCTCCAGCATTTTGTGCCCGAAGCACATTTTGGAAATCATATCCCACATTTTTGACAGTGTCTAGAAGGGACAACGGGGTATTTTTAAGACTGAATGTTAGAGCCAAGTCAACAGTGTCTTTCAGGTGTCCTTTTTTCTTGTATTACTTCTCAAATGTACGCTCACCCGCCTAAGTGTTTTTACAAGTGCTTCAACATATGCGGGCGAAATGTTAAGCTCATAGATATAAGCTCATTGACAGCAGTGCATTTAATGTAACAGAGGCATCTCAAAGGACTACGGGAGCTTTCAACATTCCTTTATCCAAGTCCTTCTTCGGCACAAAGCCAAGCCCTCTTACAAACAAGTGTGCCTGCACCTCACAGTCCCATTGTAATAGTACAGCCAAGTAGTTCTGACTCACTGGTTTATTTTCAAGTGCAGGCAAAAAAAAGTGAGAAAAAAGTTTCTCTGTAAGTGTGTTTACGTGTGTGTCTATGCCTGTGTGTGAGCACTACTTCAGGAATTCCAAGGCCAGGGCCCCTATTACGAGTGTGGAATGAGAAATCAACACTTACATTACAAAAATGGATACGTAAACATAGAGGCCACAATTATCAGGCGCCGTGGTGTTGGAGCTGGAGGAGATGGAGTGCCAATAGGTCTGTTAGCAATCACCCCCCTCACTGCCTGCCCTCTGTAATCCAGTGGGTGTATTCTAGCTTATTTTGTGCCAGCAACAGCCCTTAACAACTACCCACTGACTGGCAGGCCGGCTGGCTAGCTGGCAGGGTGGGTGGTTGGCGGATGCAGGGGAAGTTTGACTTTTAGAGGTCATGTTGGAGGAAAAAAAGGCAGGAGGGCAGCAAGGTGCATGTGTCATATCAGTGTTGGTATGTGTACTGCATACTGTACATGTATATATGTATATGTATGCATGCATTTCAGTTTATTTTGCTCATGTTCATCAACTGCCGTGTGCGCCTGTGCGTCAGGGGCCTCCAGCCGACTACAAACCCACTTCACTGAGGCCAGCTTGATGCATTGTGACAAATGAGAAAGCAGTTTGATTTCGCACAACACTGAGCTGCACTCCAGCATAATGAAGTGATCATGACTTTACCCTTGGTTCACTTTGGCCCCGGTCCCGCTGTGTTTTTCCCCTCTATTCAATCGCTTCACTCACTTATTTACTTGGCAAGCATTTCCTCCCGTAACCTCTAGTACTGCATAACTAGCGTCAAGGGTGGGTTGCTTGATAAAAACCACCGCTACGGGGCATTGGTTTTACACATAGGGGAACGCTAGCAGTTTTTTATTGATATTCAAGTTGCCACTGGGTTGGAATAATAAGAAGCCTATTTTCACGCCCAGGCAAAATCACCTCTACTGTCCATCACCCTGTCAGGGCAGAAAGCTGAGGCGTAAATATTATTTGGCAGTGGAGGGAGCACGGGGCTTTAGCTGAGCTTGTTCTTTCCTGTTTACTCTTATACTTTGTGTTACACTTGTTTTCTTTCTGTTCCTTCTTGCTCTCTATCTCAGATGAGTCGTATCAAAATGATGAAGAAAAAGTCCCTTGCCTTCCACATCCTTTTATCCTGGTTTTACAACTTTAGTGAAATTGACGTGCATGAATACGAACACACAAAGCACAGTGTCACTTTCAACATGGCTTAATTTAACGTTGGGTACAACACTGTTAGAACGCTTCGCCTAGAGGCTCTGCTTCCAGGCTTGGCGTACAGTGGGAGTACCGATGTGTCAGAAACAGGGAGGACTGCTTTTTGCCGCAGCTGTCCTTTGCTTGCAGATTGGGTTTCAGGAGATATGATGGATGCCAAACGCCTGGAGCCAGTTGTGAAGACATAGAGGGGGAGGGAGTATGTTGGTATGGATTTGGATCGGGGTCAGTGGCACTGGCAGAGGATTGGAATTCTGCCATTGACCTCTATTTTGGATCATCCCCTATCAAGCAACCAACAGCCTGTCACTATTGGCACTTTGAGCGAGTTAGGGCTAATTAGAAGACAACTAAAAAGCAAGGGAAGAACATTAACTCAGGGATCAAATATTGCAAAAATCAAAGTGTAGGATATTAAAGGAAGCTTGGAGATATTTTTTTAAAAATTCACTCTTATTGTGTTGCAACCCAAAATATTTCTTTTTATATCCTTCCTATTGTCTCATTTTCTCTTATCTTAATTTTTGGAAAGGCTGAGAGTAGAATCCACTGAGGTTCATTTGAATAACCGGCGGAATGAGGAAATAAAAGCTGGGGGAAGAAAAAGAAGTGGCGGCCGGCTCTGTGCATTCATGTCACACAGCTTTATCAAATTATTCCACAATAGCAGCCACACAAGTGATGGAATTTCAATTAAATTGTGACAGTTTTAGAATTTGTTCCTGCTCACAAGAGAGCAAGTAGGAGTTGTGTTTCAGGGGTTGGGGGGCAAGGAAGTGGACGGTGGGGAGGGTCTCCACCAGAAGACATATTTTCCAGTCTGTATTCTCTATATATCCACCTTCCTCCTCACTTACCCCCCATCCTCCATCACAGGGGAAGGACTTAGCTGCAACACTTTTGTTTCAAGGCACTCTGCGGTTAGAGCCTGGAGCCGGGCAAAAATGGGGTGTTATGATAAAGTTCTCTGCGACGAGAAGTCAAAAATGGAGCCTTTAGTTGATAGGCTCTTTCCGAGAACAATTACGCTACTTGCTGTGCCAAATAGAAGGGTGCAAGAGATAAGTGCAAGGGAGGGGTGCTCGACTCAGGCTGGTGGCTACCTCGTAAACTGGGAAAGAGCAACGTATATATATATGACCCTCGGGGACTGTAAACTGTTTCGGGGTTGCATTTGTAACACACGCAAGCTCACAAACACTAGTGCACATACAAACACAAAATATGAGCTGACCCACACGGGGAAGTGAAATACTGTATACTGGTCGCTGCTGCAGCCGCTCTGCATAAAATTATTTGCATACGATAAATGTAAAATAAGACTTAACTTTATCTTAAATTAAGCTTAAGAACAATGGTGATTGAGATTTGTATTTCTTGGTCATTTGCATTCTCCAGACTCCCACTGGAATTGGCAAAGAGGAGAAAATTCCATTAAAAAGTGCAGTGACATTGCCACATAGCAATTTCACGAATGAGGAATGCATTTAATAGTGGATGGATTTTTCATAATTTGGAAGTGTTTCCCCAATTCGTGCCATAATTCTTGAAGTGACACGTGTTGTAATGGGATCCATTGCCTCACAGAGTCTGGCACCCACATGTCCACAGGGAGATGTTTAAACATGTATAGATATCTCACTAGCAAAGTGAGAAACATTGTACAGAAAGAGGCTGGGAATTGGGACTAATTAACATCAACACTGTGCAAATATTGGTTCTGTATGATTCCTCATTTATCCTTCCCTTTTTTGAATTCAAATTTAAATTCCTGCATCACTGCAAGGTTAGGAGTCAATGTTTAAATTCTGTGTAACCCCGGCATTCTCTCTCTACTCAATCTGCAATTATAGCTAGCTGCTTTGAAGAAGCCAGGCGGAACTAAAATGACTTTTCATGTCCGGTATAATGACTGCCATTTGGAAGCGAACATGGAGAGAAAGGGGCGAGAGAGCTAGAGCAACAGAGGAGAGAGTGAAAAGAGATGGAGGGAGGAGCAGAAGGAGGGAGAAAGGGGGACAATCAGTGGATGAAAATGGCTTAGGTCACCTCTGGTTCTGACCAGACGGCCCAAACCAACCGCCTTTCCCTCTGTCATTCCTCTCAGATGAATCCACCACATTTTGGTTCTTTTCTTCCCTCCCTTTGCTGCTCGCTGAAACTTTCACCCTCTTGTCCCTCTGTCTCCATCTTTCCTGCCATTGGTCACCATTCATTTGCCATCAACGGAAGCTTAGCAGCTTTAAGGCGGATTACAAGATGAATTGCACAGAGCGAGACGCTGTATATTCTCTTTAGGGTGGGCCAGTACTGCCAAAGGCCAGAGCTGAGCGCCGTCACCTGGGCTAGCAGCTGGCTATCTTTTACACTTTCCTCGCTAATGAGGCCAGACAGTTGGGGCTGAAGTTATAGCGCAGGCTGGCTGCTGTGTTGGTAATCTATTATTTAGACTCTCGTGGGGAGGCTGGTCTCAAGAATTTCATGCATGCATTTTGCAAAGCAAATGGTAGCCCGGGGGGAATACAGAGCTCTGTGTGGGAAAAAAATGAGCGAGTATTAGACATTAATGCGAGTTGCAGCGTTTCCTTGTCCTGCCTATTTCAAACCTGCCAAGACCTGAAAGGAAACTTTTTGGTATTTTGTCATTTTTCATTGTACTAGAATAGGAATGTTGCTCATACATATGTGCTTCAGTGGTGCTAGCAGTGCTGACAACTCCATCCGTAGCGTGAGTCTTCTTTGTCTTTTTCATTCAGTGAATCTTCCCGCCTTCCTTCCTTCCTTTATTTCTTTCCTCGTTGTGATATTTTAGGGATGACAGATGAAGGTTGTGCTTGCGTCTTCAAACAGCCGACACAGAAGAACGGGTGTATCTTTCCGTTCCCTTTTCATGTATATTTTAGGAACTATTTCAGAGGGGTTTCGGTGAGTTGCATCACACCGTTACAGATAACACTGCGCAGACGGGTCTTGTTTATATTTAGTCGGGGTAGAAAACTATGGCGCATTTGACCCCACCTATGTATTTATAGAATAATACCAGTGTTTAAGTTTCCTTAGGTACCAGGGGTTGCTTTGAAATTGTTTTAGGGCAAACTTTCCCAAAAGTCCTTCTCATTCAAACTTTAGAGACACATACTGGCTTGGTACCAGTCACAAACTCATCAAATAAGGCGTTAGTATGCACTAACTTATACAGCTCCATGATTTCATTTGGCCACTAAATTTGGACATGTGTATACGCAAATCTACTGTGAGATGGCAACAGTTAAACATAGAAAGGCAGTTTTAGACGGAGCTGTTTAGCAGACTTAGGTTACTCTTAAATGAAGTTCATGCAGAATGGAGATACCACAAATAGTTCAGAGTTATAGAAGGCACAAATAAGCTGCACATACCAAACCCTATGAAGTCACCAAGTTATTTATGACTCCACTTGTAACGCAGATCCACATCATAATGATTTAATGTTGATATTTGCAGAGGTGTGAAATAGGGCATGCGATGAAGAAAGGGATCTATCAAGTCATGCCAGTTACAGCAAGGGAAATTGACTGTGGGTGGCGTACAGGCACACCACAGTCACAGGCACGCCATGCCATTGCATTCATCGGCCCTATGAGTATTTTCAGTGACACACCTCACACCTGCATACAGATTTTACAGATACAAACTTTGGAGAACACCATCAGCCAGCCATGAAATCCCCGAAACCTACAGGGTGAAGTTAACTAGAATTTCCGTGACCTCTAATCCAAAGATTTTCCACCCAATTTCTCATGCTATTCAAGAGCAGTCCATGTCAGGTGTTGGGCAGCGTAACCCAAGCTGCCACACTTAATCCTCCACCTACCCCTACCTTGTCCTTGCATGTGTTCTCCCGTCGATCTACCCTAAAGAAACATTCCAGGAGAGTTTTAGCGTCGCTGTAACTGGACACCATCGTGCCTTGTGTGTGTGTTTGACAGTGAGAAAGGGAGAGTGGAATGTTTGGGTCCGGCCTTCTCTTTTTTCCTCTAATTTGTGAAAGTTCAACACAACATTCTACTTGGGTTACATGCTGTTAGGCAACAAATGAGTGAGGTTGGGTCTCTAGGTAGCAACGCCTAATATGAGGTTTGGATTTGGACAACATCTTGGGCATGTGTGACTATGTACACCGCTGGTTGGATTTCGCAAAGGGGGGGCACTGGAATTAGATGAGGGGATGAGAGATAAAGGGATGCACGCACACACACACACACACACTCGCACGCATGCACGCACGCATGCACACTATTAGCACAGCTTGGAATTGAGATAGGGATAAATGAAAGGTTCTGGAGAGTAAAACAATACAGCAAAGCAGCAAAACAAATACGGGAAAGATGGAGAGAGAAACAAATTCTTCAGTGGACTTAAACACTATTTCAAAAGTAATTCAGATGCACAAATGAATGGTTTCAATGAAACTCAGGAGAAATATCCCCCCGGAAACCTGACAATCACAACTGTAGTTGAAACTGGAATTTAGATTGCCTGTGAAATGGCTTACTCGAGTGTTGTCCATATTTGATGCCTTGCCTCAGGTCTAGACAATGAAAAATGGCATCAATTACAGCAGGTTTTATTTTAAAAGTATTAACTCAGAATGAAAGCTAATATGCACCAAAACAAATGTGTGGACGGAAGGCAATTTAGCTGCTGATGCTGTTTGTCACACCTCAAGCTTTTAATACTGCGAGTGGATTTTCCTTTTGCCACAGCTGATTTTCATTCCTGTGACAGTCCGAGAATAGTGTGTGTGTGTTTTACAGTACTAGGCTCTTTGTGTCACAGTCTATAGAAAGGTTCATTTGGTAGCCATGAAAACACATTACAATGCAATCCCTTCCTTCCCCTTCCTTCTGCTCTCTCCCCCGTCTTCCCACCCTCTGCCGTTATTTGGAAGCCTTCCCGACCGTCTATTGTGATAAGCTAAACACAAAGCTGTGAGGAGGATGTCCTGCGCTAGCTGCTAGCCATATTGTTGTCTTGCTCCTCTGCTTGGACTGCCAGCCTGCATAACACTGCACCAGGGAATTAACCTCTGCTGCTGTTTCTTTCATATTGTATACATTTTTTTGCAACAGCCACTCCAACAGAGCCGCGAGGGGAAAAGTAGTGTAAATGTTGCCAAATTACTGACAGCTTCTCTCTAGCCTAACTGCATAAATACACAGTGAATGTGATAAACAGCTCTGTCTCCTTTGCTTGTGGCTGCCTCTAGTGCAACCTTTACAGAAATAAAAGGGCATGACATTTTTTTTAAAGACAAGTTAGTTGACGTGAAAGTGGGAAGTTAAATAAAGGAGAGTGTAGTTCAGTGAATGGGACATTACTACATTGTCACAGTTTGTGACCTTTCCCATTTGTTCTGACAAGCCAGGGTTTCTCTCTGTCAAAATGGCCTATGCTGTTTGTAAGCGATTCCTCCCTTCCTGTCCCTTTTTTTTCATATTTGCCATCTGCAGTGACTGCGTGACGCCACAGCTTCTGTGTCATCAGTGACAACGCTCTCACACACACACAGGGACTAGACAAGAGAGTGGAGAGGAAGAAAGCGGGAGACAGAAGAGACAGTGAAAAAGAGAGCTCACTTCATCCTTTAATTGTGTCTCTGAATGTCCCAGTGGACTTCATTACCCAGGCATCCTAAGAAATCTCACTTGTTTGCTCTTGGAAACATGTAAAAAGCGTTTGTAGTTCTTTTTATGTCTCTACAGCAGCATGAAGTGCTTCAGTTGGGCTAGTCAAAATTTCTCTGTAGCACAGATCGAGGCATATTTCAAGCAGTCAGTAAAGCAAAGGATTCCTTTGCAGTAAAAGTTTTGATGATTATGTGCTGAGCTAATGGATCTGATGGCTGCCCTCAGCAGGCCCTCTATAGCACTATCTTTTACAGCAACATCATTGAAGGACAGTCTCATTTAACTTCAAATAATATATTGAAATTTTGGCCTCTTGTTTAGTTTAACTAGACATTTATTGAACTATCTGAAGAGAAACTTTAAATTTGGCCATGTTTTAGTGGTGCTAATGGACTCTAAATGAGAGACTGACTGGTTCTCTTGGCCATAGAAAATGTAATATAGTATTCAAGACTTTATAAGTATTTTAATTTCCCTGGAAAGTGATATTAGTCATTCCATTAACTACCATGTTTGTGAAAATAACACCCTTTCTTTTACGATTTAAAGACAAATATTAGTGAGACGTTCAGCTTCCGTAGACCTTACCGGAGGATTTGAGGTAATTTTTGAGTTCATTAAATCCGAGGCTAAAAATCTACAGCATCTCTGCATAAAAACACAGCAGGAGAGGTGATTATCTTTGGAAATTAGCTCACTCATTTAGAGCTGTGTGGATGCAGATGCCTCCGTTCAATGGAAGCCTATTATTCCAAACGACTCTCATTAAGCCATAGTGAAATAAGGCAAGCTGTGGAAGCAGTGAAATAAAATCTTTAGACTGGCTGTGCAGAACTCGGCAGCGGTGAGCTACGCTGTCTTCATTAAGAGCTCTGACGTCAGGAGTGAAATGCAGAAAATGACTCGGTGTGAAAGAAAAATTGTATGCAGCTGATTTCTACCTCTTAAGCCCTATAGGAGGTTATTTCGTGTTTGTGTTCTGAGCCGAGGGAAAAGACAATATAGTCTGAGCTTAATGAGTGAGTTTACCTAATACTGAGGAGCGTGATTCACAGCTGATGTATAATTTCTGTATTTCAATGTAGACCCGCTGATCAGAAGCCCTTTTGAATAACATTCATAGCTAGTCACCTCCCTGATTAGTAAAGCTGTGCTGTGCTCACTTCTATATGACACAAAAGCAACTAGATACTTTTACCATTGCCTATGATACTGGTTCCACAGACCATCATAAAGGTCCACATCCATCCTACTGCTATTTGCTGTTTCCCTAGAGGAAACACTTGTCTGCCACTGCTCAAGTCCCTTCTAGGTAGACATTGTCACAAAAAGCAAAAGGCCCTGTAATGTCTTGGTTAAGTGCTGCTTGTAGTCAGCTAACAGCACAGATCACAAGAGAAAGTGTCATCGACCTCCTCTCCTTCCCAATAAGCACCTTTTTTTCTCTTTTTCTTCACGACATCTGCATTAGGAGTCAATTGAGGCTGTCAATTACCCATTCATTATCCAGTCCATCCCTACCTACCAGTGCACACATTGATTTATGGTGGGGGGTTTTTTTTTTGCAAAATGTAAGATCTATTTTTGGTTCTGTATGGTTTATTGAGTGGGATGTAATTAAGATCAAAGTAATTAACAGTTGAAGTAATGCTTATATTGAACTTAATTATCATTTTTGTCCTAAACGTTATAAAACATCTTTTGTGCCCTGGTCACAAAGCAAGGGCCGTTTAGATTTACATCCAATACAGGTTTAACACGGGTCACTGTGTTAGCCTGGAAGGGGTATTAGTGATGCTCATTGTCAGGTCACTGCAAACATTTGCGTAAGCTTTTCAACTCAAGTAGAAAATAAATATTTGCATGTACTAAACCTATACAATGTGTCTGCAATACAAACAGGCTTTTTCTTCTTGATCTTTTCTTGACAAAACACTGACAAATGCTGTAGTTATCTGATTATTTCAGGGCTGTTACATGACAGCATAAACCCATGCTGCATAACTAAGCACCATGGGACTGTATAGCATCTGGACTTATTTTTCCCAGGATCCATTTCAAGTGTTTAACACCAGGGGAGCACAGGGAGAAGAACGAGGCAGGGAGGGAGATTAGATGGACTCTTGTCAAATGAGGAAAAATACTGATGGGTCTCGTGGTTCCCTGTGGTTTTAACAACACAGCAGGTGTCCTTCATTTGCATGTCTCATGAGCTTATCTCCTCCCCCTCCTGTTTATTTATGACAATGGCCGTAGGTGGAAATCAGAGGACTGTCAAATCGCCCTAATGTTGAACAAGGTTCTATAATATGTGCTGTCGCACCCACAAATACACTCACAAACTCAACAGCCAGAGTCTGTTTTTAGAGTGTTTCCCAGTTTATTACTGCTCTATGATAACCTCCATCCATAGATTCATGTGCTGTTTGGCTGGGACCCTAAACATCAGTCGCCTGTATGAAGTGATGGAATGTACACATTAAAATTCGATCTCCTGCATCAGTACATCCAGTGCTGGTCAGGACGGCAACTATAAATTGCTGGCCATTATTTTCGATTAACCACACTGACACCATGGCCCATCACATTTCTTCCCATTTTTACCCCCTGTCACAGCAGCGCCATATTTTCAGCGCCGTTTCATTTTAGATTGTCCCGAAGCATGATAACACAGACCAGCAAACCTCGGGACACAAGCCACCGGGCGATCTTATTAATGGCAGAGCTGCGATAACAGAAGTCGTCTACGTCCTCAGTTGGTATCTCGATCTTCAGGCACATCCTTTCCAGGGCCTGGAGATCAGAAGCGTCATAGCAGGTGCAAAGGGGCAATGACTTGACAGTTTATCATTAATATGCTGGGAAAGTTAAAATTCCCTACATTGCCAGTACAGCAGGATTCACCCAACACAAAATGGCTTCCTCTGATCCCCAACAGTTGGTAAAGTCTATCGCAATTTCAGAAAACGTATAAAGGAGAAAAAAACTGCCAGATAAATAAAAAAGAAAATTAAATAACCTTCATACATTTTTAGAACCTCTATGTTTACATAAACATAGGCATAATGCATGTTAATATCAATGTACAAGATCTGCCAATCTTGTAAGCTTCAAAATGTATTATCCATAATATGTGGATAGGATGGAAACAGAAATGGTCAGCTGCCAGCGAACATCAGGGATAGCAGATGCACTACACAAGAGGAGTAGATATATGACACTGTTATCATTTGCTCATTCTGTAAAATAATGGCCAGCGTCCCAAAGCAAGAAATCATTGCCAAAATTTCAGTGTTATCAGAATTATAGTTATTCCATTACCCTCATTGTTAAGCCATTACATTAAGCACATGCTCCTAATTGTCTAACTTCAGCTTAAAAAATAGTTAAGGACGGTTGATATTAAAATTGTTCATATAGCTTGGAGCCATAGCTCATTTGGAAAACAATGAGTTCAAAAGGGCATAAGAGTCAATTGAATCTGTGAAAGCAATCTGACTGCTAAGCTCTTGTTTTGACAGAAACAAATTGTTGTGTTTGTGCGGAAAGTCCTTCTCTTAGTTCTTAATGAGTTTATTGGTAATCAATATCCCTCTCTCGTCCACTGGCATGTGACACTGAGGCCATGACCTAAGAGAGACCCTTAGACGGTGGAGTTGAGTGGGTCAGTGAGGATTGGTAGTCACTTGTTCATGCTTAGGCAGACAGGAATGCCCTAGTTTCACCTCGGTAAGACAGAGGCAGGAAATGAAAGAGGCTTCATATCAGCACTTAGCCCAATGCTGTAGTCTTTTCTCAGGCATAATGTTTTTCTTCATTTAATTCAAGGAAATTGGTTTTCTTATTTTGGTCTCTCATAACCCCTATTTCTTTAAAGGAATTATTTATCATATACATTCTGCAGTGCATGCTAACAGCTTTGGCTTGCAACCAATGCTCTTTGAAAGTAGACCTCCTTAAAGAGCTGGGTCTGCGTCCCTGTCAAATATTGCACAAAATGCTACTTTGCCTGTCATTCAAACTTCTTCATGGAACCTCTCTTCCAGTGATTCTGTTAGCATCCTGCTGACACAGGCGCTTTTTTGGGAGTGTTTTTTCAAGAAAAATGGGTCCGGGACTCCCACTGAGGGTCAGAGCAGTTGACCCTACCCTGGCGAGCTCTCAGTCTGCCTGTGATGGTTTTATTCAGCCCCACTCAGTAGAACAGCAGGGTGTGACCCGGGTCGATGTGGCACTGCCAACGCTGATTCCATTGAGAAACCCAAGGCCCTATGAGAGGCACTGATCAAGGGTGCCGGATGTTTTTGATTCACACTGCTGAGCCTCTATATAGTCAACAGTCAAATCAGTTTGCTAAAATTGGTTTTGTTTCACTTTTCTGGAAACATTTTATTCAATAGAGCTGGCAGGGTGCAACAGAGCTTTGCTGTCCTTAAAAAAGATATAGTTTGTCTACTATGGTTTGTGTCAAACAAACTGTATATGAACATCATTCAAGGTTTTTTTTATCAGTATTATTTAGCCTGATACAAAGCAGAACAAAGGAGGGAGAGAAAAGGATACTGGCAAATAAAAAACAATTTGGCCAGGTGCCAGACTCAAGTCAAGCATGTGAGCTCAATAAAGCACGCTTTATCGATTTGCGAGTTATTCATTATTTGTTTTGGATGTAGAGAAAGTTCTTTGGAAAATGATTTTGGTGTGCAGTTCAGACTCTGAAATAAATGGTTTGACAGATCATCAATGACCACAGAATATGATAGTAAATGGCCTGATATTGATTTATTTTCCAATGCCCCCCTTCTCTCCTCATGAGCGGTTATGCTTAAAGCAAGACCAAGCACTCTCCTGAGTATTGGATTTTTGTCCACCCTGCTTTCAAATGTGAAAATGAGGATTTATTTTGTCCTGCTGCCTGAGTGATGCTTATAAGAGAGCATGGATTGGACTAGATGAATTGAGATGGAGACAGGATATACATCACCGCTTAATATCTCCCATGACAACAAACAGCCTTGCTGGTGGTAATATGCAAGCATCTAGACCCTCAAAATGTAAAAATGGCAGCTTTGTTTACTGCATTCAGAATAAATGGCTGAGGCCCCGCTGTCACTCACAGATGGCACTTCCTTTGAGGAAAAAAAATTGCCGAGCCAGTGACTCGTAATAATGCGTTGGCATGGCGGCAGCCATTTTGCACAACCTCCGGAGGCACTGATCGTCACAGAGAGGCGTTGGCATTGTCTTGGCACCGGCCCGACCCCAGGCTCTGAGTAGTAACTGATAGCCAAGCTGGAGCTTGTCAGGCCTGACGCTTATCACTTTTGACATCTGTCCACGCCATCTCTCTTCCCTCGTCTGTAGCCGGCCCCCGAACACTGACCTTGGGATCTTTTTCTCTGTTACTCCACTGCCCTGAACCTCCCTCCCCCTCCTCTATGTCCTCATTTGGCACTGCTTCCATGTGTGTTGTTTTGAGGCTATCATTTACCCTTTTAGACCTTGCTTTGTGGTCAGACACGACCTGCAAACCGATGTCCAAACACTGACAAGCACTCCCTGCCTTATTCGGATTACTGTCTCCTTGCAATATTGAGAGAGAGTAGTCAATGACTATATTGTAATTGTGTCTTGTCTAATAAGTGTGGGCAATATGGTTTCTTTATTAAACATTGATTTATATATGATATATATTTTATAATTACACACTTGGAAAGACTTGATAACAGATGTTGTGCAAGTGTAAAACTGAAAAAACAAAAAAGCCAGTTGGTGATTTTGCGAGTTTAAGGTATTACGTGAGCCATTGTTGAACTCAAAACAGATTTCTTCCTGCAGACTGTATGAGTTTTTATATATTGGTGTTTCAGTGTTTGCAGCAACAAGACAAAAGAAAAAAAGACAAACTGCCACACACAGCCCAATGTTGACAGCTGGCAGGAAAGGAAAATGTCTGACACGATGTGTTATGGTTGGGAGGTAGTGCTGCTGCTGCTGCCGGAGTGCCATGTTACTGTTCGACAGCGTAAAGAAAGGGTCAGTGTGGCAAGCACATCCAGACACATATATGTCCATATTATATTCTGAGTCCATTTGTGTTTCGGCTGGCAAAAACAGATGTTAAACAGCTTTCACATAGTGATGGCCTACCAAACT
>CAFUXE010000011.1:1681300-1695522 GCA_903364295.1 Serranus cabrilla | reverse complement strand
CATCCTTTTACATTATGCTACTGTGACTCATCCGCAGCCCTCACCCCTGGCCTCCCTTATGAGGTAATTAAGCCCCTGGTTGTTTGTTTAGCTGTCTGCATGTGTGTCCTGTATAAAACACAGGGGGGGCATATGTTCTTCCTACCATAAACCCATTGAAACAGCGGGACATGAGTGGTGAGGAGGGGTGGACTGTGCATGTGTGTGTGAGTGTGTGCTCTAATTAGGCAGGCAGAAGTGTATTAGCCTCACTGGGCAACAGCCAGCTGGGAGCATCTGGAATCGTCTTTCATACTCACCAACTTCCCCACTGCACACATACTTGTCGACAAACACACACACACAAAATTAGAAAAGATATCTATGGAACAGCAGTGTGATAAGAGAGCGTAGGTCAGGCATGACAGGTCATATGGGCAGCTATTTAAGTCTGCCATATTTTAAGCCTCCCTCACATCACAGCCCCCACCCTTGCCCAGTCTGGAGTCCTTGTTTTAGAGTGACGATGCCACTCTCATGTCTCTCTCTCGAGACTGGAATTCCAACAGCAGAGAGGGGAAGACCTCATCCATTCCAAGCAGCTTCCTCACTCCCAAAAACGCATCAAAGCTGTCTGGAAGGGCCTAAATACTTTAGTTTCAAAGTGGGGCCAATATCTAAAATAATCCTCTCAGCCTCTTGCAATCACTCTGCTCCAAGTGTTTGGTTTTATTAATGGTAAATGAGATGGCTACTTTGCTTTTTTACGCTCAGCATTTTTATTATTACATCCTTTTAAGCCCACTTCTTCTATTTGCCAAAGTCTTGAAACTTTAGCAGTCCCTGCAGTATAAACAGTTGAGCTATCAATGACATACTTCAGCTGCTCCCACTCACTGCATTCCCTCTAACGTCCAACTCATGTTCCTGCGTAGGTGCACTCTTACCACTGTATGAGATACATCACTTCCTGTGTATCAGCTAAATATATTAAAAGAAATACTGCTGTCACACACTGTAGAGAGAGAAAAACAGATACTGAGTTGGCACTCACAGTATTTCTTCTGTACAGAGAGCTCAGTGAGCCAGCTGAAATACTGTTTCTCTGTGCTATTGATTAGCTGGTTAGGCCATGAAAAGCCAGGGACAAGACAGCCACTAAGCTCCCTTCCTCTGGCTTACCACTGCATGCTAGTGTGTCTCTCACTTTTCTCTCTCGCTCCCACTTTTATTCCCCTTTCTTTTCTCCATTTATCCCAATCCTCTCAGTGTACTGTATTTGTCGCCCTCATTCTTGTGCTATTCTTACGTGTTTTACAATTCCCCTCACAGAGAAAAAGCCCCGGCAAGCCACTTGCAGAGTTAGATCACAGGAACCCAGCTGTTCACAGTCAAGGGCTGCTTCTTTTATTAGCCATCAGTAGGCCGACCTGGTAGGGCAGCGAGAGGGAGAAAGAGTGGGTGGCAGGAGGAGGAGCGCTTGGGCAGCGGGGAGCACAGATTTCCCAGCTGTTAGTCCACAAGCTCTGCCCCCCTGTCAGAGATTAAGTAGATCAGCGGGAATGCAAGTACATACACAGAGGCGAGACAAGACAGCTGACACAAAATGGATTGAGATGGTCTTCCTCAAGGGTGATAGGAGTTGCACACAGACTGCCAAACTCTTTAGGTTTTGTGTTGGCTGAGATCCGTAAAGTTTTGCACACTGCACCACTGGAATGTACAGTGGGATAAGGCACAAGCCAGCAGGCGTCCAATGCCTTAATACCCCTACAAATCCCCCTCTCCTGCCTCGTGTCCCTTTTATTTTTCCCTACCATCTCACAAACCCATGCCGCCTTTCAGTCTGTGGAGGACTGTTTTACTAGTGAGCCAGTTGTCTGGAGGGATACAAAGGACCTGAGTGTAAAATTATATTTCTAGCTATATAACCAGACCTCCATTGTGCCATTTTTACGATATTATTTTCATTAAGATTGCAGGGTTGGTTTTCGGTCTTTGTTGTGCCTCCCCTCTATCTGCTTCAATTCTAACCACAGTGGAAACAAAACCACTCAAAAGAAGTGGCAGTGATGAGAGCAGCACAGAGTGCTCCCATTTTGTATGATTATATTTACTGTGACAAGCAAGCATGCTGTGTTTTGGCAAAACATGTTGCAGCGGGAACCCAGAAACTTCACAGTTTCTGAAAAAAAGTGTGCCCCACATGAGGTATTCAAAAGACTTGACTTGAGATTTGAGAAAGGGTCTTCAGCGAGTCTTTGCCCAAGTCCCTTTTGCACTCAAAGATGTCTGTATTGTATTTGCATATTTATGAGAAATGGGTGTCACAGTGATTAAGTTAACTGGGAGTCAGTTCTGCAGAGTGTGGATAATAAAAAATCATATAAAATGTGAAAGTCAAAGGACATTTTCTTAAAACATATCTTGTTCAGCCTTGTGAGGTTATTTGTTAAGTTTGGTTAACAATCTAGCGTCAGCAAGATAGACAGATATTTGATTATTCGTGTCAAAAGATGTTCCAGCAACTTTATGATTGTTCAAAGATGTAGAAATTCCCATGATATGGTAGACTTTTGCATGATAGAAGTGGTGGCAAGTTTGGCTTCATCCGCTAGCATTACCTGATTTAGCTTTAGGCTACAGTTGACTTTTATATCGGTACATTTTTAAGTTCATATTTGTTGAAACTGTCACTATATAATAACAGCAACACATGAGACAGATAATCTGCCCGAACCAAAACAACCATCAGAGCCAAGTAGTCTTGAACGCAGGTATTAATCATTTCAATCACTGCTTGTGAACTGCAGTTAAACTATCAAAGTAGATATCGCTTATCAAATATGAATTAATGGAAGATTATGTTACTGCATTGCTTATTTCTTGCATAAAATGTTTTTGAAAGATATTTGAGAGTACTCTTTAGCTGTAAAATGAGAAAGTAAGCCACCCCATCGCCATTTTGAAAACAGTCAAGCAAATATTCCAAGCAGAGGGGAGAGGAAGAGCTGCGAGAGGAAGTCTCACTCTACTTTAAATTCTGGCAGGGTTTGTTTGTTTGTTTTGTCATTTTTGCCAAGTTATCCACTGTATCTTTAAATATTAAAACCTATACAATGTCAATTCAAGTTCTCTTTTACAAGGAAAAGAACTGAAGCAAACATAAATCCAGAACATCAGCAGTCAGGTCAACATATTTTCAACACACATCCACGAAGTGTTCCATAAACATGGAACCAATATGGACTTCATTACTAAGTGCTTGAGACCAACGTAGCTCAGTGGCCCCAGACAAGTAATTAGAGTTCACACTGAGACCTGACTCTAAAATATAGTCATTATCCCAGCAAAAAATACAACCTTTCCAGGTCACATCACTTTGTTTGCAGCAGTAAAACAAGTTTATTTCTGCATTGAGCCACCATTATAGTAGCCCCAATCCACTTGCCAGCATTTTATGGAGCACAGAGTGATTGGGGGCGACTGAGAGATTCAATAAAAACGTGGTAACACAACTGGCACAACACAAGGTAACCACGAGAGCATGACAATTTTTGTGTGGAATTTGTGCTCGATTATAGTATCATTTTATATAGCAGTGTATGCGATGCATGTGTAGAATAGTTTTCATCGCCCTAATTTAACAAGCGCTTCCTGGATGAAGCCCCAAACGAGGGTACCAAATTCTTTACAGCCCCCTTAAGAGCTAATCAGCCATCTTGCAATGAAACACTAGAGTTTATATTGGGCCTTCTCACACAATAGTCCCAGTGAACTCTTGTTGTTGAGCTCAAAGGTCTTGGCAAGAATAAAACTCATCATATTGCTGTCTTACTGCATGCAGACAGGAAGAAAAAAGGCTATAATCTGAGAGGACAAAAATTAGATCCATTGTATTTTTTTTTTTGCAACTGTGGGCTGGACTGTGGACAGATGTTTCTCAAAACAATGGGAAAATGTTTCCCCCAAAAATTGCCCTTGGAATGTGATATCAGCCGTGAATTTTCAATCAACTCCACTCTCCTCCTGCAAGACTTCTGAATCAGCAAAACATCATGTAAATATGATGTCTAACCACTTTTCAGGGACGCAGTTTGCAGTGCACCATTGGGTTGCATCTGTTTTTGGTTGAAAATGTATGATAAGTACAAATATGAATACAAATAAGAGTTTTGTTGAGCTTAAATTAAACTGTTGTATTGTAGAGTAATAGGGGTAACACAATTGTGCCAAGATGCTGGGACACTGAAAATTACATAATGAATCTAGTCAATGACAGGTCTTCTTTTGAGTTTCTCATAATGGAGATTTACAATAAATAGAACAAATCCTTCGTTATTTTATCATCTGAACAGATGTTACTATTGATGATAAAACAGATTTATTGCAACTTAAGCAGTTGTTGACTCGATGATGACTCATATTGAGCATTAACAATTTTAGTCACCGTCTTGGACCAAATCCATTAAAGTACTTCCCCTTGTGCTTTCCAAGATGCACCACTTGAGTAAAAGATATGCTGGAGGATCCCACTCAAACTATGATTTTAAGCACGAGACACAGGCTGTACTTTCAAAGACTATACACTTCATCAAACGCCAGTGAAGGGGAGGATGACCCCACTCACATATACACAACACTACTGGCACCATCTCCAATTTATCACAAGTAATTTCCTCAGCTCTTGACCTTTGACCCCTCCCCCTAGGGCTGTGTTTGTATTGAGGGCAACCTGCCACTGTCTGAACTGTCTGTCTGAAGCCTCCCTAGAGGGACACAGCGGTGGTTGCAGGAGAAATATGCAGCTTAAGCCACTGCTGGTGAATCCACCCTTGTGCCCAGCATGCAGTTCTGTCTCTGTGTGTATGTCTGTCATTGTCTTCTCAGCCCTCTAGTGTTTTATGCATGCTGCTCATTAGCCAGACAATGGCCACTTACGATGAAATGCCGTTCAGGGCAATATGTCAGCAAACCCTTGGGATGAAAGAAAGAAGGGTGGGGGCAGAAAGCGTGTGCTCGGAACGAAAGGGGAGGCTGGAGCAAAAGGAAAGGGAGGTGAATGAGAGGGGAATGACAGGGAGAGTCTGTGGACAACTACAAAACAAAAGAGACAATATGTGTAACAAATGAGGAGGGTTTTTTTCATTTCAACAATCCCTGAATTAAGAATCAGCAAGACCTCAGTTCAACCCGGCAACCTGCCTTTCAGAATACTGACATTACAAGCGAGCCCGGCGAGTCAGACTGCCCTGACCTCTTGTGTTGTGAGACGTAGTAGAACAAGCCACTGCTCCATACATGCACCAGTCGCACCGCTGCAGCCCTGACTGAGGCACAAGCTTCATCCAGTGTATGCTGGCTCCCCTCCCCTTACATCACAGCGTCTGGAGGCGGAAGGTGGGGAGGGGTACAAGATTAATGATGGTGCTAACCGCGTATTTATCATCCGGCTGGAGAGTAATGCGACACCTTTCTAATCTGAATATATTTCATTGGGCTGTTATGGCACTCAGCCCTGGGCCCCCATATATGTGTGTATGTGTGTGCTTGCAGTTGTGTGTGACTGGAAGTGTATTTGAATGTTAATCATATCTGCATAAGTTTGTGTGTGAGAATGCGTGTTTGTAAAAGCATTTGAGTACTGCGATACCAACCAGCCACCATAAACGCTCACACTATCTACCCTGGCAAAACGGCCCTGTGGTAATTAGATAAAGATGAAGTTCCTCTTTCCCGCACGTTGGGGCCACGCTCCCAGAGATCCTCTCCTCTGATTCCCAGCTGCCTTATCAGGTGAACACCCTACTTCCATCCTCCTCTCCATCTCTCCCTCTCATTCTCCTGCTACTTCTTTTTGGCACTCAGCAGAAATCAAGATGGATGTCTCCCCAACAGAGATGGGGAGATAGGGAATGTGCAAGGCCAAGATGGGGCCTGATAGGGCCCACATTGGGCCGTCGCCCGTTAGATTGGCTCGACTGTCGCTGGGGCTACCACTACTATAGAGGAACTTGAAGTAGAAACTACTTGGTTTATAGGATCGTTCTGCTGTGGGTGTTTTCAGCTGGGGAGGTGTTTGTCCACAAGACCACACACAAATATAAAATTATTATGCAATAATTTGGCTTTCTTACATTACGTTATATTTACTGCTACCCTACTAATCCTTGAATGTGGTAGAATCTCAAATCAGGGCAGCAGCTCAGTGTATGAAATCTGTTTTGCACACATTTTTTTTTTATCTATCCCGGTGTTTGGTCATACATATGGGGTGAAAATGTGGCCATTTGCATTCGTCCCAAGATAGCATAAGGAGAAAATGCAGCACTGGTCATGGGGAAAAAGGATTTACAAAATGTAGTGACAACATAGAACATTTTGACAAACACTGGCCCCACCAATAATTAAATGTCTAAGTCCATAGCTAATTATAATCATTCACAAGGTACAGCCTTAGTCTTAAGACAGCCTTTGTACTCACAGGAATCTCCATCGTAGGCATTCACAGTATCAAGCATACCAGCTTACATTCTAGTCAACAATCAGCGGTGACAAGGCCGTCGAAATTTTATGCTGGAAGAGAGTACACACATCGGCATGCTTCCTCGCACAAAGAGGTTTTCTCTCGGAGATTATGTGTCTTGCTTTCTTGTGTACCCTTTGCCAATCTGCCATTTATGCAAGTGAATGTATTTCAGATGCTGAAGCTTATTGCGCGCTTCATTGTTCAAGTTCATTGTAAGGCAACAAAGGGAGAGAGGGAGTTAGACGATGATTTTTCAAGTGAGACATCTGGATAAGACATACTAACTAACCTACCTAACTATCCATGCTAACATTTAAGTCACCAACGGCAGCTGTTCCTTGCACACCTGAGTCAACAAGATTGTCAAGTCTCATGTTGCAGATATGTTGACAGCAGCTTGTGTTGTTGTATTTCCTTTATAATGTCAATTTATTAGAATTACAGGGTATGTCTGTAACTCTCAACTCACATCTTCAAGTCAGGTAAAGGTTGTCTTTGATCCACCTTGGCTTGAGATACATGCTGTGCCTAGATGCTCAGCTTACACAGTGATAGCCAGTCATAGTATAATTTCCTAATGCCTTTACAGCAGTCCAACAATGAATCAATATTGAAACAGACAGATTTTTGAGTTGTTATCACTGGTGACTCTGGGACAGATTTGTCACCTGTCATATGTGAGATCCAAGTTCATTTCCTCACAAGCGCAAGAACCTTTTCAACCTTCATCATGTCAAAGAAGAGTAATAGGTCTGGTGCTAGACCAGCACTGACTGACTCATGATGTTTCAGTGTCATTACAGCCCTGAGCATCTTTGGCTAGACTTCAGCACCATTCCCCACCATAGTGCTCATATGAATCCCCAGAGGGAGGGACAGTTTATCTGTAGCAGTTAGCAGCTGCTGTCTGCCCCAAAGACTCCAATAGCCCCCAGCTAGCGTTGCCACTTCAGATACTAGTCATTTAGCAAACAAGTCAATCATGCGCAAGGCAACTGCCAGCGACTTGCCAACGTGATCCCAAATATAGAGATGAGGGGGCAAAGAAGAGTCACAGGCTGTTGGGTCATGGAAATCAGGTCAAAATGGTCATCAGAAAAGTATCTGTGTCTAACATGCTGCTCTAATGATTGTCTTTGTTGTAATTGTAATGACAAAAGATCAGTGGCCCATGGATGGTCCATTATGGATTTTAGCCCCTGTTGTGGACTCCATAACTAACTTGTGAAAAGAGAAAAAAGTTCAAAGTTTCTTTCACACGTCTATGTACAGAAATATGTGAGTAAATGAGCAAAGAACCAATTAGATAGTCATGTTGTGGAATCCGAAGGAATCTGTGGCCACCCAAAAATGTAAAATGTTGGGAAGAAAATTGCAACAACATTCTGTCTGTACTGAACTGGTGGTATGTGTGTCACATTAGCTTTGAAGATTTCAAGGACTTCACAAATAAAAGCTCCTTTTGAAGTAAATGTAACATTTTCTTCTTCGCCACATGAGAAATTCAATTTCAGTGGTAAACATCACAATGAGTAATTGTATTATCCTAGCTTCTGTAAGGCAGATAAAAAAGATACATATCCCTCTTGTATCTCATCTCTTGTCTGACAAAACTGCTTTAGATGTGGCACTGGAGGCCTAGGGGCTGACACAGCATGGCGTCAATGAGAGCATGAGTTTGACGGCCGACAATGTTAGCGGCATTAACTCGCTTGCTGTCTTTTGTCATTGGGCGAGAGGAAACTTAACATTAATGTGTGCACACAAATTTCCCTTCTATTGGATTCAATTAGCTTCACAGAGATGGGAAATGTTTTTGCTTTGTAGAGTTCTTCTTTCATCATGTGTAGCACAGTCTACTACTCTCAATTGTTCTCCTTTAGTTTGTAGCTTTATACGTCTGGCAATGACAGTGTTACCCAAAAATAGCTGTGAGAACAACTGGAGCAGAATTTGCATCACATTAAAACAAAGACTGTACCTATCTACCCTCAAAGTTTTCTTTGAAAAAAGCAGGGGGAGAATGCCTTAATTTATTGCCTGTTTCAACAGTTTTTATCAAGTAAATAAAGCAAAATGATAAAAGCATGCATTAAAACATGATATATCAGCAGTATAGAATAAGCATCTCATTAATTTTGTATTTGCTCACCAATGGAGAGCAGAAAAATGTCCAGTCAGCTTAGCTATACTGTAGATTCAGTGACTCAATCATCACTAAGTTACAGAATATGTATGGAATAATTGTTTTTGTTTATATACAACAGTATAATATGAACTAATAATACCATAAATGCAGATAAAGCTCCTTCCTTTAAAGACGTAACTATATTTAGTTTATTAAAGGTTCAACATGTGAAAGAGCTAAATATTCCTCTGGGGAAAGTTGCTATGTTTACTCATGTCTGTGAGTCAATTTCAAAAGGTGAATTTCTATTAGATTTACTTGAACAATCATGTCCCGACAGTCTAAGTGCAATGTAAACAAAAAAGACGTCCCTGCTAACAAGGTAACCCTTGAATTCAAGGTTACAGTCTGCTGCAGTTCCAAAATGCACACACAGGCATATGCAAACCCACATACTCTTATCATTACCCCACCCCCCACCCGCACCACACACACACACTCAAACACATGCATACACGCATGCGTGCACAGGCAAATACGTCTCTATCCCTGTAGTGCCCTCCTTGGCAAAATCTCAGTGCCAGTCTCTTAATGAAATGCTCAATTAGGGTCTTTAAATAGGTAATTATGCAGTGCCTAATCCCTTAGCTCCTGGGCCCTATCTCATTTAGATGACACTTGGGCAGGCGAAATGGGAGGGGCAGGCACTGGGGCCTTAGTTTCTGTCATCAAAGCCCCTCTGTGGTGGCACAGGCGGCCCTGTTAATGATAAGGCACATCCAGGCAGTCAGTCAACAGCGACTCCCAGTGAGGGCCACTGACAGCATGGGAGATGGCAATGTCAGGCTTGACAGTGTCTTAATCATGTTTGTGAGTGTTCGGGGGTGGATTGTATTGGGGTGGGGGAGCTTGTATAAAGGTTTCTAAGAGAATGTTAGATGTGGAGTGAGAGCAGCAAAGACTACTGTGTGATGTGGGTTTATATGCATTTCTTGCAACGATTTCCAAGTTAATTTTACATGAAACAAGGACAGAGGGAGAGAAAATCACTTCCAAATGTCAAACTGTGTATTTTGCTTGATGCCAGGCATTGACAGAACGGTTTTGATTTCCTGTACTGACATTTGTTTGAAGGTGGCATTTGATTTGAATTTCAATCTCCAAACTGGGGCTGCAGAAAAGGACCTATTCATTCGTTTTCAGCAGCATAATAAAATGTCTTGTTTGAGTGCTACAATATACCATCACTGACGGGGAACTGCTCTTGTTTGGTTGCTAACGTAGCAATGGCAAGCATTTGTCTTAGTGAAACGACAAAGGGGGAATTGTTGCTTTTGCCTTGGGGTGAACCATTGCCTTCCCTCGACTGAGCTGCACGGGCAGCCTGCACTGCCTTTCATGAGAACAATAGCTTAGCTTGGCTAAAACACCTTTCAAGGGCATCCAAGAACTAAAAAAAGTTCAGCTTTTCAAACCTATTAATCAGCAGTGCCCACATCAAAGAGCTCAGTAAACTTTGGTAGGGATACTTGAACCACTAAAATATTGAAACAGCTTTCTAAAATGCTGTTCATCCCCACCCTGCATGTCCTTTGACAGTCTTATCAGGATATAGATGGAAAAGCAGAAACAACACAATTTCACCTCTGTGTATTCAGCAAAAACATCTCATATCTGTGATAATATTTTTTGTCCTGTTGCCCTCCCTGTTGGCACTGATGTATTTTCATGCAAAAAGCTTTTGATAAGCTGCTGGTTCTAATGCTGCCTGTCTGTTCTTGCAGTTGTTGACTCAGGCTTTCTTATCAAATCTGAGTCATGGCTAAAACACCAGTGCCCATAGTACACTGAAAAACAAGAATCACTATGAGGGTCCAATGAACACTGCAAACACTCACACTCGAGTGAGACACAATAACACCATAATTTTTAAGCTTGTTCATAAAACATAATATACAGAATTCATATTATTACATTAACCTTTTAATTTTTTACTTTAGCCTAGATATCTAAAGATGGTGCTATGGCCGTGATGAGTGCGCTTATTAAAACATCAGCCACATCACCTTAGGTAACAGATAGCATACAGTATGCTAGGCTAATTGAAGGGAAATTTACTCGCTGTTGCCTTAGTGCAGTACAGCGACCATAATGTGGCGTTACATTTTAGCTCAGGGTATATCAAGGCAAATTAGCATTTAGATAATGGGAGACACTTGGCATTTTAATTATTTTGCTGCCCTATGAGTGTAGCGTGTATGCCCCAAGCACCTCCTTACATCCTTCATGTACGCCTAAGTAGTGCATTTACATACCAAACGGCTTGGCTTGTGTACAAATGCTACAAAATGTCACCACCGCACAATGCACCTTGGTGTTCAATTGTTTCATAAAGATAAGGAGGCATATTGTTGTTGACTTTTGCCATATGTATTAGGGGGCAACACAATTCCCAGTGCTGTATTATTCAGTTATTTTCAATAGAGGTCTGTTGTGATGTTTTCTGCCATGACGGCGAGTGGCATTGGAATGTTGTTTTGTCTGTTTGAGGGCTCTGTACTTTCCATAAAACGACATGAGCTCAGGCTGGGAACAACCTCCCTCTCACCCTCCTTCCTCTCTCTCATTCTCTCTGCCTTACGGAAGTGAGATTATTCATCCTCCCACAGATCGTTGCTGTGTTGGGGGTAGATGTCAAAGTGCCAGGAGCATGTGGTGCAAAGGGTATGCGTGATTCTCTGCGTGTATGAGTCTATTTAATGCATATGAACGCATGAGTTTACATTTGTGAGCATGTATGTGTAGGAGTTGGGATTTTTTAAGCTGCATCTATTCAATTGGATGTGGACCTGGGCCCCAGTTTGTGCTTTTAATGGTGAGAAGAGTTGTGCCGTGTTTCTTTTTCACCTGCTGTCATCTTTCCAGTTGCCTCCCTTCAGGAAACAATGCCTTTAGATGGTCAGAGTGGCCTCACAACTATCATCTACTCTTCAGCAGCCCCTGCTTTTTCTCCCTCTTTCCTCTCTTCCATCTCTCTCACACTGCCTCTGTTAGGCGTACAAGCACAGACGGAGCGTGAGAAAAGCTGGCAGTGAGGCACATTCCCTTGCTTCCCTCCCTCTGCCTCCACCTCTCCTGCTTTCTACCCTACAGCGCGCTCTCCTCTCCCTTCCTTCTTCCTCTCCCCTCCACATTACTTTCCCCTGCCCTCCTCTCCTTTCTCTCACCACCTCTCTGCCTCGTTGCTCCTCTTATCCATTATATTTCCACCCCTCTGCTCCGCCCTCCCCTTACTCCCGCTTCTTTTTTTCTGGTTCATAATATGTAACATGATTTAGCCCTCCCCTGTTCATGCGGCATAAATTTAATCCCAGCCATTCCAGGTTGGCTGCTGCTGCGTCTCTCATTTTTCTCGTTTTCCCCCCATCCTGCCACACTCTACTCCCGAAACAATAGACTCCTCAAGATTCAGCCTGTTTTCATGATAACAAGTTTTTTTCCCTGTGCTAAATGCTGATGTGCAAGGTCAAGCACAACCCAAGTGGCACATGCTTGTGCTATAGTAGTCACCCACGCTCTTACCAGCAAAAGAGAAGGCCTCCCAAAAAGCAGGCAATCATTTGAATAGTTTACACAGCTTACACGCTTACCCAACGGCTGATTGTACTGGGTGTTATCTAGTGTGTCCATTAGAGTTCAATAGGAAGTATGTTTACCTGTGTCATCAAGGTCAAAAGACATGATTCAAATGTGCAGACAAAGATGAAATAAGTTGCTTTTCTTTTTTTTTTGCTTTCCCCCCACCCCAATTGTCCTTAAAGCTTACCCAACAGCTATGTAACCTTGTGCGTGTGTGTGTTTGTTTGTGACTGCCAGTGTGTGCACTGTGTGTTGGTATGCTTTCAGGGAGCAACACAACAGGCCACTGGGATAATCAGTCACTAGACTGCAGGTCAGGGTCTTGCACTGTGGGGACCATCCATCTGAACCCAACAGCTGCTGGGAAACGTGGTGAGAGGAATGGGACGAGAGAGAAAGATGGGTGAAGAGAGAGAGGGGGGGGAGAACAAGTGGCGAGGTAGACCAGGTAGAGAGAAAAGTCAAGGAGAGGCTTTTAAAAACAAAAAGAGCACACAGAGAATGAGTGGGAGGAGGAGGAGGAGTATTTGTGAGCTGATGCTACGTGGTGATTTTTGTTACTAAAGTGTGTGCTCAAGGTCAGTTTGGGTGTGCTGAATTCTCATGAGGACACAACCTTGCTCTTTGCGCCCAAACAAGGTAACGGTTTTCAAATTGCAACATCCTCTCCTTGACCTGTGTTTTCCAGTACAAGCTTGTTTTTACAGCCGTTTGTGCCCTATGAAGATGTCTAACCTTTATTTCCGGTGGCAAGAATTTGCGTAAAATGGGAAGCCACCACATAAAAGGCACAACAATATCATTCGATTAATAACAGTGTTCACGAGCGAGGTGAATAAATGTTTTTTTTTTGTGGTGTGACATTTCAAAGTCCAGATCATTTCGCTGACAAAAAAAGGGGGGCGGCTTTGAAATCTCCCGGTACTAATTTGCAATGGACACACAACAGAGATGGGAATGTGATAGCTTCCTTGTCCAACAGCCGCAGCAGGTGCTTTTAAACCAATTATTAGACAGACAAATGTCATCAGATGCAATTAGCTTCCTGCTGTGTGTTTCATGTTGGGTGATTAATTCATAAGAAAACAAGATATAACCGGAGACATCAGATACCATATTGGCAGCTTTTGCTTGTCAAAAATTAGTCAAGCTTTCAGGCGGAACTGTAAACCCTGACTTTCTCAAACAGAAAAGTCAGGCGGTACCACCCAGAGGATAGTTTATGACCGTGGGAGGCTTGTTTGAGGGAGGTCAGGGGGAGGCGAGAAGGGAGGGGGAAAAAGTAAATAAATAAGTATAGCAAATAAACTCCTCTGATGTGTGGTTGTCAGGGTCTTTCATGTGGAGGCTGCACTTGAGGGCATAGCTTAGCTTAGCTTGAGGGATGTTATTACACATGCCTGCTGATCGGGAGCGATGTGTGAGAAACGGCCTTGTCACTCGGTCTTAAATCACAGCATCGCGGGTAGAAGAAAGTAGCGGCAGATGTAGAAGAATCAGTAAAAATGAATAAAAGAGAAAAACAAAGGGGAAGAAACTCCACATAAGGAAGGGACTTTCTGCGAGACTGAAAGACTTTATACTGTGGCATTAAAGCAAAACTACTAAAAAAAGATAAAAGATGGCTGCAGCTACCATGTGAAACACATTGTGACTTAACCCGAACTTAACCCCTCTTGATGAGGAAGTGGGGATTGGCAAAGGAAGTGGGTGGGTAGCTTTGCCTTTGATGAGCTTATTTTATAAATCTGGTCATATGATTTTCTTTTTTTTTTTTTTTTTTAAACCCTGGGGGCACTGTGAGTGGGTGCCTGTCACAGGCAGCAATGTTTTACTGTTACCAAATCTGTATCTGGACGAGGGGAAGTGCAGCTGCATAGCAACCCATGCCCTCTGATTTGCCCTTTGACCTTGAGGCCTTAATTTAAACAATATGGCGTTCCTAAA